>JAHBCN010025107.1:0-11451 GCA_019359885.1 Listronotus oregonensis | reverse complement strand
ATCGATAGGACAAGTAAGAAAATGTAAGATGCTAAATTTTCAAAAAAATTCGCGCCCGTTTTCCATAAACGTCTAACCTACCATCACCGTGAATCACCCTGTATGCAGGTCCCTCTAAATAAAAAAAAGGAAAAATTTTTTTTTAAATTCCCTTTTTTTGCTTTTTCTGTATTTGTTTAAAAGAAATTAGATTTTGGTTTCTTAAATTAATTTATCCTTTGCTCGACATACTGTAGACACAAATTTTTTTAACGTTTACACAATGGATCCAGGTACCAAAGGTTTAAACATTTTTAACCACTGTTATTCTGTCTCATGAATGTTTGTTTTAGAAAAGTATATGCCTAAAAAGCATTAAAAAATTTTCCTTTTTAATGCAACCATAATCTTGGATTGATTAAACTCATTTACTATATTGCCCTTCTTTATCACAAAACTGGGATACAATGTTTGAAATTTATTTTTAAAAAATCGTGTTTTTATTTATTTTTACAAAGTTTTTGGTAAAAAAAAAAACCCCAAAAAAAAATTTCGACCATTTAAATAGAAGACTGAAAGTGGCGCCATAATTTTTTTTCCATATTATATCAATATATAAAATCCAATTACACAATAATTTAAATATTCTATGGTAGTACGTTTAATAAAAAATTTTTAAAAAAAAAAAAAAAAAACGTGAATGCTTGAATTTGACATTTGATGATGTCAATTTTATGATAGTAACAAAGAATTATGGAAGTCCGGCTCTGACCTACTATTCATTGCGCAAACTCCGCGGGGCCAATCCCCCGATTCCCGCTGCCCTGCCTGGACAATTTTGTTCTACAGTATTGGGCTTCCATACACCTTCAAACTTCCTTGCTATAAACCGATTTGTCCCAAATTCGAAATATAAGGATTCCGGATCATTTTAAAATTATATAACGAATCCGAATCACGGATCCTTAAAAAGGAATCGATTCCTGGGTTCGAGTCCGAAAGGATTTAATTCCTACCCACCTCTGATACATAGGTATCGAACTGATAACCTTTTGTTTTTTTTTCAAGTCTGTTAAAAAGGGTACCAGAGGTCGTCGAATTTATTTTGACAACAGCTCTCGTCAAAAACAAATACATTTAATACGAAATGGGTTACTTGAGTCTATTTGATGTAGGTTAGGAAAACTTGGTAAACATCTCCCAAAAATTGCAAATGCAGATCAAGACACCACGAAAAAAACACGATTCGTAGTCAATCAATGCATGCAAATCGAAGATAGTGCGACCCAAACTAAAACAAAAACATGTGATAATGTTTATAAACAATTAAGGATTTATCGAAGTGTTTGTGTTTTTATTCGCGTTTTGGAATATGATTTGCGGGCAGAATTGTGATTTACATTTTTTTTTTTTTCATTTTGTTGTTAGGTATAAAGTTTAACGCTAAATAAACTATTTTTTTGATGTTGAACATAAATTTTCTCAAAATTATTCTAAATAAGTAACTGATGAACTATACACATAGTAGCATAGGAAATCGAGAAATGTTAAGCGTCTCGCCAAAGGTATATAACACCCAGATGGAGGCACTTGCTTCCATGTTAAGGTGTGGTTCCTTCCACGCAGCCGTCGCATACGACTAACGCAATGCGACTAACGCATGCGGCCGCCGTTTAATCAGGTGGTTTCTTAGGACCGCGGCTCAAACTCGCGATAGCAAAATTATTAGTGTAAAGGGAATAATCTTTGGTAAGAGTCGTGATGGATGATCTAGTAATATATTTATTGTTAGAAAAAAAAAGAGGATGGCCAAATACTATCACAACCTGAAACATAGCAATGTCCCTATATATCTAATATTTCAGCAAAGACGCGATGAGGGTTCTTATACTACAATAATAAATCGACATCAGCAACAGGATGAAGTAAAATTTAGAAAATATTTTAGACTGAATAAAGCACAGTTTAGTTTTTTTCTTGACTTAATAAAAGACGATATAAAGTCCGACCCATACAACAGAGTTGAATATCCAATAACCCCAGAGGAAAAATTAGCCATTGTATAAAGGTAAATCTGTACAGGGTGTCCCAAATTTGAGTCTTATCATTAGGATCTCGGAAACTTGACGAGATACAAGGTCGGTTAAATGAAGACAAAGTTGCGCAATTTGATGCTAATCAAAATGCCTCCTAAGAACTTCCAAAATTTCGAATACATACTTTTGGAAAAAACCGATTATTCGCGATTTCGTTTTTATTTTTTTATGACCTTATTTGAATGGATGTAACAAAATAACTTTTACATTTCCATTGCTACTTTTTCTGTTCTACAAGATAGTGTTATTAGATTTATACACCGACGTTTCGTCTTTGAGCTGCCATCATCAACTGTTTTTTTTAAATACGGCCCTGGATTTTTTTATTATGTATTTTAGGAGCTATTAAGTTTCCAAAACCAATAATGCATTGCACTTATTCGAAAAATTTATATTAATGGCAATTTTCATAAGAAACCATATGAGAGAGAGTCAGGGAATATATTTTGGCAGGATCTTGGGGGAAACCTTAAACTGATTTTTTCGGATAAGTCAAACATCATGGGATTTGGGATCTAAAAGCTCTTAAATATGTACTAAAAAACGAATACCTCATAATTTAAAAAAACACCGGGCATTCCACATAAAACAATGAAAACAAAAAATCAGACGCACACACGACTGCGGCTACACTGCTTCTTCAAAGTCCAGTGCATCAACGCAGTAAATTGACAGCGGACGCATACGACGGCAGCTCGGAACAAACCAGGCACATTTAAAAACATGAGTAGGAGTGCTTTGCGGCTAACGTAGTGCGTTAGCCGCATGAGGCGGCCGCATGGAAGGAAACATACCTTTATCCCCCATTGCCTCAAGGCACATGTACATTAGTTTGTTTCATTCAATGAATAGAACATTTTGAATCAATTTTTAGATGATCGGAGTTGGCATACTTAGTTGTACCAAAAAATAATGTTATAAGCGAAATTTTTTTGCCAAAATCACTTTTTTGCTTACATCTCCTTTATTACTTATTTAATTAATTTGTATTTATTTGTATTATTCTGTATATAATTTGTTTCATAGAGCTTATTAAATATTTTTTGTTCAATACAATTTTTTATAACTCTTAGTTTTTGGCATATTTGGGCGTAAAAAAGGGGGTCATGTGTATCACAGCACTTCATTTGATAATTTGAAGAGTCTAACTTTGTATTAAATATCGACTTTTTTCATATTTCGATATTTTAGAATGTTTAAATATTTTTTGAAATTCGAATTATTTTAAAAGTTAAAGTTGTTGCTCAGTGCAATGAAGCTAGAATCAAAAGTTAAAATTTTAAATGCGTTTTTCTCGTTACATCTCTTTTCGAAACGATTGTTTGTCACAAAATCTCAAGTTCTAATTGACCGATTTTTTTGAAAGTGGGCATAAACTTTTTTAAATATATCCCTCTATGGTAGAAACCAACAAAAAAACAAAATTTTTAATTTTTACTATTTTTAAAAATCCGGAAAGGATTAAAAATGAGAAACCGCCTGGTTCCTGCCATAATGACATTTGTAATCTATCATTTTTTTATTTTTCAGGTGACCATATGAGACGGGATCTTGACAAGATAGACACCCTCTTTTTTTCCCTCTAGGGATGTCGATAGGTCGATAGCACCATCAACTGTATCGCAGACTATCGGTACCCTATCTGGAGTCAATACTATCGATAGTATGGATAGTGCTATCCACCTATCGACAACCCTATTTCCCCCTACTTTAACAGTGTGTAACTTTGTGAAATATGATTTTTTGTTGTATTTTCTTTTAGTCCAGTAACTGAAAACCTGAAAGTACCCAAAACTGTAAATAATTCTGTACAGTTTTTTTTATTTATTACGATTTCGACATGGGAACCCCTGAAAATGGCCCCCCAAAGTCCCAAAAATGAGTTTCCTGAAAATATCTGCCAGAATATGGGAATTAGAGACTTTTTGTTCAGACAAAAAATGAAGATTACCTCGAAATGGTCCTTACCATTTTTTTCGCAACACCAATATTTTTTGCAAAAACGGCTGTCGATAAAATCCATAACATTCTACACTGGATAGATGTGGTAGTAGGATAAAAAATGGAGATGGGCAAAACAATTTTTTATCAAAACGGAAGAAAGATGGTGAAGGAAATTTTTTGAGATCATTGAACACTTGCTAAGGTCTCATTATAAAAAAGAAATGTTAATAACAAACCATTTTTTCAAAAATATCAATAAATTAATGAGATACTCTGAAAATTTTGTGAAAAAAACTTTGACCGCTTTTTTAAATATTCTAAAAATATCAGAATGGACCCAAACTCATATGCAATGATAGGTAAGGATTTTCCTATTCGGATGAACTTTGAATGATTTAAAAATGTACCGGGTGTTCCACTAAGAGAGGTAGTCGGCTATATCTCAGAAACTACTAATAGTATAACTTTCGGGAAAAAATTTTTTGATAAAAGCGACCAAGAAAATTGCTGGAAATTATTTCAAATCTGTGGATGGCCGCTAGGGGGGGTAAGGGTAACGTCAAAACATAAAAATATACATTTTCAAAAAATATCAAATAAAGTGTATCAATAAATGGTACTATTTTTATCTTTAATGTTTTCTAAACAAAGAAGCTTTAGGTGTAATTTTTGTCAGTTCTAAATTAAAGTGGTGGGGAAGGTTAAAGTTTTATTTAGAAAAGTGCTAATAACTCCGGATTGCTTTAACCGAATTTAGTGAACTTAGTCTCGTTTAAAGAGCATTTTAAGCATTATTTTCAAGTGTATAAACTATTGCTACACTCATTCACAAACGCCGCTAGAGGGCGTCAAGGTAAAAACTAACCTATTTTACGTATTTTTTGAAAAATTTAAATACAATGATATATACCTTTTTACATATTTAGATAGAAAAAAAAACTTAACAAAACGGCGAAAACCGCAATAATATCTCTTTTCAAACCGAATATATTCGCAAAAATATAAATACTACATAAAACGTAACGCATTTAAGGACACGATATTTTCTACTAGGCCGATTTTTTTAGGTAAAAAAATTTAAAATTTTTACATTTTACAAAATCTAGTGACATACTACGAATTTTTACTAATTTAAACCCATTCAACGATATTATACAACATTAGATAATTACCAACCTATAACTGTAATAATCCATCGAGCGTGGTTCTTATCAAGTTTAGCTTTAAAAAAAAAAAGGATGCTAAAATGTCAAAAATCCAACAATTTTTTTTTTCAAAATATAATTTTTAGTGTTGTGCTATTGTGTTTTTAAAAGATGCCTTTATTGCTTGAAGAAGCAGTTGATATTATTGCAATTTATTTTGAGTGTCTACAAAATGCGACAATAGCTGCAAGGCTGTATGGATTGAGATATCCTTAGAGGGGCCGGTACGGCAGCGGCAGCAGACTGTTCACTTGTTTAGCAACTCGCTTTCGTACCACGGGGAAATGTTCTTCGCCCCTTACACAATCAACGTTTTTGCTTATGTAGAGTTTAATCCTCAAGCAACAAAGGCATTTTTTAAAAAACACAATAGCACAACACTAAAAATAATATTTTTAAAAAAAACAATAGCACAACACTAAAAATAATATTTTGAAATAAAATATTGGATTTTTGACATTTCAGCATCCTTTTGTTTTCAAAGCTAACTTGATAAGGGGCCACCCCTTAATGGTTATTACAGTTTTAGGTTGGCAATTATCTAATGTTTCTAATATCGTTAAATGGGTTAAAATTAGTAAAAACCATGCAGTATGTCATTAGATTTGTAAAAATTTATAAATTTAATTTTTACCTAAAGAAATCGGCCTAGGTAGAAAACATTGTGTCGTTAAATGCGTTACGTCTCTATGTTGTATTTATATTTTTGCTAATATATTCGGTTTGAAAAGAGATATTAAATTGCGGTTTTCGCTATTTTGTTGGGATTTTTTTTCTTAATCTAAATATGTAAAAAGTATATATCATTGTATTTAAAATTTTCAAAAAACGTAAAATAAGTTAGTTTTTTACCTTGACGCCCCTCTACGGCGTTTGTGAGATGAGTGTAGCAATAGTTTATACATTTGAAAATAATGCTTAAAATGCATTTAAATGAGACCAAGTTTACTAAATTCGGTGAAAGCAAACCGGAGTTATTAGCACTTTTCTAAATTAAATTTTAAACCCTTTCCCCCCACCACTTTAATTTAGTACTGACAAAAATTACACCTGAAGTTTTTTGTTTAGAAAACATTAAAGAATAAAATGTACCACTTATTGATACACTTTATTTGATATTTTTTAGAAATGTATATTTTTATGTTTAGTTGTTACCCTTACGCCCTATGGCCATCCCACAACTTGAAAATAATTTCCAGCAATTTCTCTTGGTCACTTTTATCTAAAAAATTTTTCCCGATAGTTATACCATGGGTAGTTTCTGAGATATAGCCGACTATCTCTCTTAGTGGAACACCCGGTACATTATTGCCCGAGTAATGGAACAATTCGTCCGCCCGCTTATAAGTGAATCCATAAAGATAGCGGCATTATAGCGGTAGAGCGGCAGGTCAAATGAGGGGACTTTTGGGTCCCGTTATCTCGAAAACTATCGATTTTTCGAAAAAAATTATAGGAACCATTTTTGTAGATTACAAGGCAATCTTCATTTTTTGTCTAAACACAAATTCTCTTATTCGCATATTTTGGCAGATATTTGCGGGAAAACCATTTTTCGGGCCTTGAGGGGCCATTTTCAGCCCTTTCCCACCTGTTAATGTTGATATGTATATTGTGCAACAAGTTTTGAAAAAACTCCTTTACGATATGAGGGTTTTTGCACGAGCCGTAGGCGATCAAGTCATACGAGTGGTGTGCAAAGAGTCAGTTTCAAACGTGTTGCACACGATACTTTTTCTACGACTGCAGAAAATAATGATTAATATGCGATTTTTATTATTTTTTATCTTTTAACTTTTGACAGGACTGTGGGAAATATTTTATACGTCGTGTGAAAAGTTTTCACACGCTTATGTCAAAAGTAAATGACAGAATAAATCATATTGAAAGACAGAACCGTGTGCAAAAAAACATATTTTCCTTGCACACATTGTGCGCAAAATACAATTTTCAAAGCTTGTTTAGCGTGTGCAAAACCCCATTTTCTAAAGCAGTCGTATAAAAATTTTTTTTGCTCGAAAGCATCCTCGAAGACCTAAGAATTGCGCCACGAGGGAAAACTGTTTTATTTACAGCTTTGTTCCTTCATTTATTGGACTATTTGTGAATTCTTAAAATATAAATAAATAAATGATAAAAAAAATGGATAGCCAAAATATTAATTGTTTTTTAATCGACCTTCCAAAAATTTAAATCTTATTGAAATAAAATTGGAATATACCTAGTGGTTCAATAATTATGTACAAAAAACTTGATTTCATTGGAGCCATTTGGGAGAGAATATGTCCGAAAGGGGGACCTGTACAAAAAAAAAAAAAAAAAAAAATATAATAACCGTGGAGGTTTTAAAGTGTTACAAAATTATCTCAAAATGTGTTGCACGATTTTAAAAAAGTTGGTATGGGTAACAAGTAGCAAGGGGGAATACTCTGACGTAGTATTTAAATTTTTTACCCCCTCCAGTTTTTGACGGGGGGGGGGTAACTTCAGAATTTTAAATGGAAAGGTGTAGTTTTTTTCTATGAAATTTTAATCAGCATAAAAAACTACATAGGGGGTTTAAAAAATTACTTCATTTGCTTTACGGGTTGCCTAGTAACGAATTTTTAAGGAAATAATAAACGAAACAATAAATTAATTAGAATATTTAAAATTAACGCTGGTTATGCTTCAAAAGGTGTTGAAAGTGGCCTCCGTTGACTTCTAAACATTTCAAAATTTTTTGACAGGAGTTGCGCAGACGATTTAACATGTCGGCAGTTACTAATGTACAAGCTTGTCAATACGGTTTTTCATGTTTTCTGGTGTGGTTGGTGCTGTAGCCATAACTTTTTGTTTTATAAATCCCCATAGAAAGAAATCAAGGGGTCAGATCAGGAGATCTAGCAGGCCAATTTACAGGACCACCTCGCCCAATCCCACCTATCTCCAAATATGTAATTCAGAGAATCTCGTACTTGCCGCGCAAAGTGTGGTGGAGCACCATCTTGCTGAAACCACACTTCTTCTTGCCTAATTCCATTGTCATTTAAATCTGCGGCAAATTGTTATTTAAAAAGTTTTTTTGTACATTTCCCCATTTAGTGGGCCATCAAAAAAATGTGGGCCAATTACTTTGTCTCAACAATACCACACCAGGTATTCACTGACCAAGGATGCTGATTTGGCCCATCCTAATCCAGTGTGGATTTTCAGCTGCCCAATAGTGCATATTGTGTCTATTGACCTTAAATTAAAAGCAGAAAATTAATGCGAATTGCAATACCAAATGCAAAAATATCCTAGTGGCAAATAAATAGTTACCTGACCACAATTAGTAAACGTAGCCTCATCAGAAAAAATCACTTGTGTTAAAAAAGCATGATTTTCTTGAATCTTCATCCTTAACCAGGTACAAAATGTTATGATTTTGAAAATCCTCGCCGTACAGTTTTTGGGGGTGAAGACTAACGTGATAAGTTGAAAATTGTAGGAATGTAAAATAGTTAGTACTGATTTTTGACACATTCCCGAATCTTGAGCAAGTTCTCTGGAACCAATGTGGGGATTTTGAATTAATGGCGCCCAAAATTCCAACGGCCATGTCTTCACTGGTTCGTCGCCGAATTCTCTTTTTGGCACGAAGGTTTCCAGTTTGCGAGCTCGGTCTTCCAGCCTCTTAAATGCCATGTGGGAGTTAGGAATAGCATGAAACCTGACAGCCCACAATTGTGCAGCTTCGGTAATTCTTCCTACATTCACCCAAAATTAATAACATATTGATCTCAATGTCGTAGTTTTGCTCCATATCTGAAGAAAATCTGAAGAGAGACTAGAAATATTTTTAACACAAATGTACTACTTGACAGAGTAGGTCTTACCTAAGTAACTACCAAATGCAACAATTTTCTGCTTACATACATAATTTTTGACGAAGAATAAACTAAAATTTTTAAAAAAAAAAGTTGATTATTGATAAGTATGCAACCCGTAAATCAAATGAAGTAATTTTTTGCCACTTATGTGTTTTTTATGCTGATTAAAATTTCATAGAAAAACTAACCTTTCATTTAAAATTCTGAAGTTACCCCCCACCCGTCAAAAACTGGGGGGGGTAAAAATTTAAGTACTACGTCAGAGTATGTCCCCCTTGCTACTTGTTACCCATACCAACTTTTGTTAAAATCGTGCAAACATTTTAGAGATATCGCATTGTAACACTTTAAAATCCTCACACTGTATATATATATATATATATATATATATATATATATATATATATATATATATATATATATATATATATATATATATATATATATATATATATACAAAGATTCCAAATTCTTGGGGATTCGGATAGGGCTGAAGTAAAACTCCTTTTTTACTAAACGCCGAGCTTTCGGAAATTTATTTTTTTCCTTTTTCAAGGCTACAACATAAAGAAAAATCCTTTACAATCAAAAAATTAATCTACAATTGCAACTTATTGTTTTAAAACGGTAATATTTAACAAGAAAACTCACTTTGCACGTAAGTTTTACGTGCAAAGTGATTTTTTAAGGGAAATCATTATAAAGAAACATAATCAATTTATTGTTTTACATCCTAGTGCTCATAATTTTTGAATTTAATTTTTTTAACATTTATACATTTTTTTGTTTTCTAGAACATCTTGAAAAATACTGTTAAGTTAATACATATCGAAATCAATAGCAGTAGTGGTATTATCAGGACAACATTCCTTTGTAGGGTTTTTTTCTTTTTTTGTTATTTCGTCGAAAAAATATGTATACAGTGTGCATGTCCCCGGAAATTTTCAGAAAATTCTTTTAAAAAAATTTTTAGGATTTTTTTTAAATTTTTTTATATTTTATTATACAATTATTATAAAAATAAGGATGGATACAAAAAAATTTTTTTCACTAAATTAATTATCGTTTTGTTTTAAGTTTTCTAATAGGCTAGAATAAATTATGCTCAGATCGTCAATATCTTTTCTTTTATTCATGCAACAACTATCTAGGAAAATCTCCACCATTTCTAAAAACTGTCTTTTGTTTTTGTTCTTTTCTGTATTAAGTACCTTTGCATTAGCAAAATCAAGTTATGATTGGTCATAAGGACATGTTCTGATAGGGTACATGTTTTTTTATTGAGTCTGCAATCGCTCTTATGTCTGATAATGCGTTGCTGAAAAAAGTGGAAGTTTGTCCTATATAGTTACTGTTGCATTCTATGCTTGAAGAGAGTAAACAACATTCGATTTATTTAAATCACTATCTGTATCTTTTAGCCTGGAAAAAGTGTTTCCAATTTTTAAAATTTGTTTTCCATTTTTTTAAGGCCTGTATGTTTGTTAAATTTTTGCTAATTTGTAAAAGTTTCACCGAATTGGTAGTGAAAAATAATAAATTAATTTATTAAATTTTTATTTATAAAAAAAATTTTATTATAAAATAAAAATTTAATTTTTATTAATATTAAAAATTATTTTATATATATATATATATATATATATATATATATATATATATATATATATATATATATATATATATATATATATATATATATATATATATATATATATATATATATATATATATATATATATATATATATAACTTGCAGTATTCTTTTAACATGTTTTTTTTTCATATTTGAGATATTTCCCACATTTTTTCCGGACACCCTGTATACCTGCAATACTAGGAATTCCGGCCAAAAACTTCATTAGGTACGAAAAGGTGTCAGGTAGAGACCCGGGATTTATTGACCTCCCTTCTATTCAAATCTGTTTTAGTTAAATACATTCCTAAATGAATGAGAAGGAACGATCTTGATTCTTCGAAAACGTTTTGGATTTATTCACATGCGATATTTAACAGGTACATTATTTCTACTGTTAGGAACTTTCTTATGTATTTAAAGATATAGATAATGGAAATAAATTACACCGATTTCTGTCAATGTTTTATAATAAAAAAATTGTCACTTCGTTTCGTCAAAGATAATACTACTACGGATAAGATGAACCATTCAATGCTATATTTTTGATACCCCTAATGGACTTTGGCTAACGCGAGCCGATGTCCATCGAGAGATTTTCGCGCTATCCTTGAACGAAAGTTAAACAGTGTTGCCGGCAGGCCCTTTCTATTGCGTGATGAAACGCGACTAGAAAACCAATTCGTTTAGCCGCCCGCTTTCGCTACTTCGTGTTCCGAATAAGGTACAAGCGACAG
>JAHBCN010025106.1:0-11465 GCA_019359885.1 Listronotus oregonensis | reverse complement strand
AAATTTCATCATAAAGGTGAAAATCAAACAACCTTATTTACCTATTCCTCCTTCTTTTACACAGAATTTTGATTTTACACTACTTTTGGCACACAATATTTCACAAACACTTTTTAAAAACTTTTTTTTTATATTTAATTAACATCTTTTTCCATATAATTGCAAACATCCACTTTCACAAGTCCAACCGTATACACTAGCAAATATGGTTGCTGCCTTTGAACATGAAAGTTCGCGATTTTATGGAAAAAAGATGTAAAATAAATAAAAATACAAGGTTTTTAAAAAAGGTCTTAAAAAATATTGTGTGCCACTTTATGCAAAAATCAAAATTGTGTACAAAAAAGGGGGGAATATAGTGAAAATGAGGTTAGTTAATTTTCAACTTTGATGATGAATATCTCAAAAAACGAAACGTTGCCGAAAAAAAATTTTGCAGATTCGTAATAAACGCCCCAAAAACCCCCGTATACCAAATTTGGTTAAAATCGGAGGGGAAAGGCAATTTCAGACAATTACCTATTTTTTAAGCACAAAACACGAAAGAAACAATTACAATTTAAATAAAGCAGAGAGATTTTATCTTAGAAAACCTTGGCTAAACTTCCGCAAGAAAAATGACCGTACTTTCCCATCAATTTATAAAACGGTGTTAACACCAAACAAAGACAAGACTAGAAGTTCCACTGTAAACTCCGCCCAAAAATTTCTACTTCCTACATCCCCTCCGATCCTGGGGTATTCTGGTAGAGATCGGTCTCATATGGCAAACTGATATAAAACCGTGACGTATCGGTGTTGTTCTAACAGCGTTCGATCTCTACCCAAAAGATCGATAATTTATACGGGTCTCAGTCAGTAGCTACGGCGAACGCGACGTACCAGGGCGATCTAAAATTTATAGTGTTTATTGGGTTTTAGTTTTCATCATCGAGATTGAATTTTTTATAAATCCTAAAAATGTTTGTTCAGTTGACGGTTGTGATGTTAAACAAGGCGCTGGATTTTTACTTTTTCGTTTTCCGAAAGATGAAGCTGGTAGGTAAGATAATATGATTTTAGATATTATAATAAATTACGGTTTACCTTAGACGAAATGTAATTTACCAGACAGACAGATTATATTATTTTCTATATAAAATTTTTGGTTTTAAGATTGATATATTCCTTTTTAATTTTAATACAACACATAATTTATAAATATTATACAAACATTTATTTAAGAAAAAATCGGATATAAGTTATGTGATGTTTCGGAGGGAATGCCTCTATTATTTTTAGACGTTTGCTCTTAGATGTTTGCGATAAAATTTATGCTTAGGGTTCATCTAGGAAATTATCTATATTTCGTCTAAAAGTTTTACTTTTATTAAATTGAATTAGTAAAATAAGGTTTTAAAAATATTTTTAGATGTTTAATTTGGAAACAATCGGTGGTTTATGGGTTTGCCCAGATATGCAAATCACGCACAGATAAATGCTACTTAGTATTAAGAATTTGCAGTTTGTACTTTTCTAAAGAGGGTTTTTTCTTCGGAGTGATGCGAATGCTATACAATTTAGTAGAGAGTTTAAAAAGTTATCCTTTAAGAAATTTAAATCACGGGAGGATGGCACGAAGGGGGGCATTAAGGAGGTAAGGGCTACAGGACCTTCATCTGACAACAATGAGATTTTTATTACTAAAAAGGGCCATGAGAAATTCTGAAAATTATTTTTGTTCCGTATTTCACCGCTGGGGGCGTAACTAAAAATTAAATGGGAAAACGTATTTTCCAACCCATATATTAGCCATTTTGATAATACTGTTAAAAGCCAGAAAATTCTCTATTATTTTTGGATTAATATTGGCGGACCAAAGTAGGGGGGGGAAGTTTGAAAGTGTAATCATTAAATCGGTGTAAATTTTAAACCACTTACTCGATGTCAGCAATCTAAAAGTTTGTTTGCAAGATAAATAAGGCTGTTTTAAATATCCGTTCCCTTATCGCTCTACAGTTCCCAATAAAAGCATTTCGTAACAATTCCAGTTTTTTTCATTTTACTGCAAAAATTTAAAAACGAATGGTATATTTTTGACATTATATTTTAAAAAGTAGATAAAATTTGCAAAAATATTGTAAAAACCCGACGATGATATCTTTGCTCGTTTTAAACTTATAGGAATGAAAGTTTTTTACGCGCAGAGTCAAAACTTATGTACCGCCATCTAGCGTTCGGCCCTAGAAGTCTAATTAACGTATAGTAGGCGGCAAAAACAAAAGAAATTTTCTAATAATATTTTTTGAAACGTCAAGTATTTATTAGATGCTTATAATTCTTGTCAATTTGGTATATATCTAAATATTTTTTTGTAAAATGCCTCTTACAAATGATAAAGCTGTTGATATGATTGCGGTTTTCTTCGAGTGCTTTCAAAATGCAGCAATAGCTGAAAGACAGTATGCCATTTGGTATCCATATCGCTGTCATTATGACAGAAGAGTATTTCCACGCTTGGTACAGCGACTTCGCGATACTGAGAGTTTTAGTCGGCCCAGATTTAGAAGGCTTCGCACTACTGGAAGAACGGAAGAAAACATTATTAATGTATTGGCCTACGTAGAATTTAATAAGCATATTGGAACTCGGGTGTTATCTTTAGATTTGGGAATAACTCGAACTACTGCTCGAAATATACTAAAAAACCACAAGTAAGTAATTGCATTAGCGCACCTTTTTAATACATATTTTTAATATAATTTACTCTTTGAATATAATAGGCATTTCTTTTTAGTTTAAGGCTACACCCCTCCCATATTATCCTACACCAAGCCTTAAACGAACATGATTTTGAGCGCAGAATTAATTTTTGTTAATGGATGCTAGCAATGATTTGCGAAAACAGCCTTTTTTTGTCACAGATTCTGTGGACCGATGAAGCTACTTTTAGTAGCGATGGTAGAGTTAACAGGCATAATATGCATTATTGGTCGGCTGAAAATCCCCACTGGATGCGAGAAGTCCAGCACCAAGGCCGCTGGAGTGTAAACGTGTGGTGTGGCATTATCGGAACGAAAATTATTGGTCCTTTTTTTTGATGGCACATTAACCGGTAATATTTTTTTGGATTTTTTAATAAATGCTTTGCCCATTTTAATGGAAGATTTGACATTGGAAGTGAGACGGACCATGTATTTTCAATTGGACGGGTGTCCAGCACATTTTTCCCGTTTCGTGCGGGATCATATTAATAATTATTTTCAAGGGCGCTGGATCGGAAGGGGAAGTCTATTTCCTTGGCCGGCCAGGTCACCCGATTTAACATGCCTCGACTTTTACTTATGGGGTCGTTTAAAAGATATTGTGTACCAAACTCCACCCACAACTAGACATGATATGGAAAACAGAATCCGTGATGTCATTAATCAATTATCAGCTGCTGAAATCGAAACAGCAGTTTTATTCACCCAAAGGAGATTGGAAGCTTGTTTGGAATGTGATGGAAATCAGTTTGAACATCTATCGAGGCATTAGGAACCTAATATGTTTGGGTTTAAAATCGGTCCTTTTCAGGACCATCATTTAAATATAAAGAGAAATTCGTTAATAAATAATTATCCTAAGAAAATCACATAATTATCCTTTGATGCTGTGATCTATTAGGTTAAGTATTAATTTATTAATTATGATAACAGAATGTATCTTATTAACAGCTTGAGAAATCAACTATAATAATGTTAATAAGACATTTTAGGACCGAACGCTAGATGGCGGTACATAAGTTTTGACTCTACGCGTAAAAAACTTTAATTCGCTATAAGTTTAAAACGAGCAAAGATATCATTGCCGGGTTTTTACTGTATTTTTGCAAATTTTATCTACTTTTATACCGTTCGATTTAAATTTTTGCAGTTAAATGAAAGAAAACTGGAATGATTACGAATTGCGCCCTCTAGATCTTTTATTGGGAACTGTAGAGCGATACGGAGAACGGATATTTAAAACAGCCTTATTTATCTTGCAAACAAATTTTAATTTGCTGAAATCGCATAAGTGGTTTAAAATTTACACCGATTTTAATGATTACAATTTCAAGAGCTTGAAGACTTCCCCCACCCCTACTATTGGTCGTACGCCAATGAGCCTTAATCCAAAATAATAGAAAATTTTCTAGGCTTTCTAACAGTATTATCAAAAATATAGGCTAATATATGGGTTTTCGGAAAAAAATACGTTTTCCTTATTTAATTTTTAGGTACGCCCTCTAGCGGTGAAATACGGAACTTGAAAATAATTTCCAGAATTTTCTCATGGCCACTTTTATAGTAATAAAAAAATTCCATTGTTGTCAGATGTAAAGGTCCTGATACAGCCGCTTACCTCGCTTATATGCCCACCCTGTACTACTGATTTTTATGAAGTTTTATTGGACCTTCGTCCAGCCATGATGGCAGATAATTGGGAACAATTTATTGAAAATTCATTATGAACAGAAAGTCAAACTCCCCAAAATAAATTAAAAATTTTAACCACAGATAACCAAAATCTTACTAGCCCAGAAGACAAGGCTTTAGTCTTTGTAACTGGATATTTGTTAAAAAATGTTTGATGCACCATTCTTGCGAGATATGTACTCAATTTAATAATGATAATACTTTGGACGAAAACGCAACATTATTTTGCAAAGAAAAAGCTTATGTTAGTACAGAACAAACACAATTTGGTCGTTTAACTATACCTTCTCTTTCATTTGTTAGTTATGTAGAAAATTTAAAAAATATTTTTATTGAAAATTTTTACAGGTTTGCCTCCAATCAATCGATCGGGAGAAAACTAAAAAATATGTTTAATAAAGTGCCTTTTGCACATCTTTGTGAACATTTCCCGAAATATTTTTTCTATCTCTATTACACCATAAAATTTATTAATCGTCACATTAAATCCAAAAAATCTTCTTCAAAAAATATAAAATTAAGTATAATAAAATTAGAAGAAAAAAGAAGGAACTGAAAGAAACCGGTTATATCTGGATTTTGTTGTTGCATTTCTCGAAAACTGAATGTGCATTTGAAGACCTTTCTATATTGAAATAGTAGCTTCGAGACGGTTTCGAGCCGGACTACATCGGAGTTCCTAAGAAATATGTCTAGCCCCTCTCTTAACCCGATTTAACGGGGGTGTAACCAATGCGGATTGCTAAGCTTTGAAGGGGTGAGGGCGAGCTGGCGAATGCCTGAGCAAAGCCATCCGGGGGTATAACAACCCTCAATTTGCAAGTCAAGTCAAGAATTATTTAACGGTAAAATACCCTTTTTCAACAAATATTGACTATTGTGGAAATAAATAAAGCTATAGATGAATTTATTATAAATAGTGTCAGGGATTTTATTTTCATATACTTACGACAAAAATAATTATAAAAAAAAACTTTTTCAACAACATTTTTACATGCAATATGCAATTGTTTGGTATTAAGGTATACCAAAAGCATATTTAATAAAATAAGCATGTACTCCTTTTCTTCCATTAATTAAAACTCGATAATTAGGTTTGAAAGCACAAATAATGTAAGAATAATCGTAGAAAAGTGAGGTTATTTTACTGACATGCTACAAAATTTGCTTACGGATACGTTGGTTGTAGAAGGACACCCGCAAGGTTTTAGTTCCGTTCTTATGTTTCCGTTTACGTTATATTTTACGATTACGTTACGTACATTGTGGACCATGTTATTTCATATAATTATGTTGTTGTATTTATTACTGAGGTGCTCAGTGTCGGCACGAAAGTTCAGAGTACTTTTATTTTTTTTTATTTTAAAAAATTTCTCTAATATTTCTTTTTTATTATTATTTGTTTCATAATCTGACATTTGTACATTATTAAAAGTAAAATTGTTCAATCGCATGTTTTAAAAAAAACTGTATAAGCTAGATTTGTCTCTTTCGTTTTTTTTTTAAATGCTAATTGACTCATCTATTTTTAGAAATTGTTTTGTTTGACCAATGCATGTTTTAGGACATATAAAACTATTAATTTTATAGATCACATTGGATTGGTTCAATATTAAAATTTGGGGTTTTAAATTTATAAAAGTGGTTTTGTTTTTATTAGGTGATTTTTCAGCATTTTAATATTAAAGGGTTTAAAAACTTTTTTAATTTTTGTATTAATTTCTGAAATGGTTATGTTTATTTTCGTTTGTTGTTATTGGTTTTTGTAATTTTTATTATAAATATTATTTATTGTTTTTTTTAATTGACTAAACATTTTTTTGGAACTTGTTCTCCGTTAGGATTTTTCTGACTTTTTTTAGTTTTCGTGGTCGTTCTTTTGCATCTGTGCAAGTTTTACTGCTCTATCGACAAGCGAACTGACTACACCTTTTTATATATTTATTTCCTGACTGGACTGGTTTTGTAAACCAAAGTGTTGTGATGTTGTTATTATTATCATAAGTAAGACTTAAATCTAAGAAAATTATTGATTTGTTATTGTCAGAGAGGTATGTGAATTATAATTTTTCAATAAAAGGTATGTTTGCTATCCATAAATATTTTATACTTTTTTACACTTTTTCTATCTATGTCCTAGTTCTAATATGCATCTTCAATAAGAGCCTTATCAAAGTTTGGGTAAATATCATTCTTTAAAAGCTAACTTACGACAGTTTCCAAAAGTAATTAAAATATGGTGATACAATAGTATTTTTAGATATGGTTGAGTTTATGATATATACAGTACAAAATTTTATGAAATACTCTTGAGTGTAAAATAAGTCTATTTAACCCAACTTAGTTATACCCGAAATTGCTCCTTCGTTTACCCTTCGGGTTTTTAAATTTTTTCCCCACATTAATTTGTGGTTTAACATTTTAAGTGTTTATTTCAAAATGCTTTATTTTAACAGAAAATATGTCTTGAGTGCAAACATGGATCATATTCGTTAGCTTAGTTGCTTTTGTGGGTTTACCTAAAGAAGGTGTACCATGTATATGGTATATATTTTATGACTGCTCACGTAGGCTTGTATGAGGTCCAAGAACTAAGTAGCGTGGGTGCCCAGTTTTGAGATGTTTATCCCAGTTTTCTCAGTTTCTTCAATGATATAGACCACGGAAATATACAGATATAATTATATATTTACCGAGCATTTTAATCAGTACGTTATTATCATCCATGTCGGTATACAAATAACTACTACCTCCGCAGTAACTCTTAATAGCAGCGTGTAAGGAAAAATAATCATAGATAGTTAAATATAATAGATCGATGAATGTTTGTTTAAAAAAATGTTAATGTAAATGACTTAAGGAATTAGGATGTTGGCACAATACTTGGTTTGGAGATATGTGTATGAAAGTAAGAACAGTACTATAATCTACCTGGTTTTGCCGTGGAAAGTAACCAGAACAAAGAGAGGTGATGATTATGGTATATTTAAAGGGATTTGCAAAGTAGAAATAAAAAGAATATTGAAATAGATAACAGGTCATATATCTCGGAGTATATTTCTGTAGGTCTAGTAAAAAAATATTTTAGTGGAATGTAGAACCCAGATAGCTCGGTTATTTACATTAATAAAGTAAGAGTTTTTTTGGGCAGTTAAATAATATCAGCTGATAATAATGAAATTGTTGTATTTGGAGGCTTGGACACACATATTAAAAAAAATACAACAAATCAGCCAGATACCAAAAGACATGTATTTCAAGTGGATCCTTTTTTGCAATAAAATAGGTTAAACAAAAGAAATTATATCCTTATTGAATATATTTTAATCAATTCTCATAATAGTCATATAGAAGTGCTTTTAATTTTATCAATTATTTAAATAGGGGATCATGATCTTTTATTATTTAGCTATTATTAAACAAAATTATAATAAAATATATAAAGAATAAAACTGTGGATTACAAAAAACTAAGAAAACCCTAGGGAAATTATCAATTCATTTATGGCCATGAAGAGTTAGATAATTATAACTAGAATATGTATCTGTAATCTTATTAGACTTATATCGCTAACAGAAAAAAGACATTAACCAAAAAACTTCAATATAATTTTTAATTAATGGTGTAGTAACCAAGACAACAATATTATTGTTATAGCAGTCACAAAAATATCCTCTTGTTCTATAGAATTTAGTTTACAGTATTATGGCGGTAATTGTAACAGAGTAGCACCTCTCGTTCATGGGATATTTTATTGATAATATAATTAATATACCGATGTTTATGTACAGGGACAATATCAAGCAACTCTACTTTTTGCATATCATCTAATAATATGTTTTCTTTGCTCTTATTGTATTCTTTTTACAGTAGTTATTGATTTTGCTTACTATTGAATATGTTTTCCGAATTTACAGTTATTATCAGCTGTTCTAACCGAATTGCAATACTGCTCTTGCTCTTTAGTCCAAGTTCTCTATTACCAAACGCAGTTTACAAGAATACAATCGGATTTTTAATTATCCAAGACCTAAAAATATTAAATTTGGTAACCAGTAACCAGTTCTTTATCCAGTCCTAAAAGGATTTGTTTTGGGATTGAGATTTTTATTTTGTGGCTGTGGTGTTTTTTGTCAACTTAGTTTTTAGTGTGTGTTTAATTTATACATATATTTTAAAATATGAAGTCGTTATTATATGCTTAAAACCTTCTAAGTAAAAACTGGTCATGTAACCTTGAGGGTAAAATTTGCAACTAGCATTGTTTCAAGGATAAACATTGTAAGAAATTAATTCTAATTACTGTTATATTTGATTTGGATACCCAATAAATTGATTTTTAGACTGTGAGGTAAGCATAAATACTCAACTTTTCGATGTTGCTGTTAAAAAAGGAAAGCTAAGTCAATGTAGACACATCATTTCCAAATTTAAATTAAAACAAACATTTGTGTAGTAGGTTATTTTATGGTAATCATATTCATTGTAATATCATTGTTCATTATTACCACTCGGATGCACGACGGTGGTCTGTCAGTCCAGGCCAAATACAGAATGCTTTATAATTTTCGAAATATTTTTTTAAAAATATTGCCTTTTTTAGGTCCTTTTCCGAGTTTCAGCTACTTACATTTTGTCATATAAAGTTTAAATTTTTTTTTTATAATATGATAAAATCCAAGCTTTTGTCCTGATAGCCCCGTCGTTAATGTGCAATATTTTTATCACGATTAGTAATTTCATCTGGGAAATATTGGAAATTAACCTTCCCGATTCTCTTTTAAAAAAACGTTGGGTTACTTGTTAAAGCTTGCAATGTGACCATGGCCTTTATTTATGTCACACTAGTAGGAAAATATAGTTTCTCATCTCCAGGCACTTTTTTTGAAAAAAAAAGGTAGTGACTTTCATCGATTCATCACACTGATACAGTGGACGAAAATAGTAGCCAAACAGTTTGACATTTTATAATACAATGAAAGGGGGGGTGGATATTGTTGACAAAATGTCATCAAGTTACAATGTTCCCGGAATAAAAAGTTGGCCTTTATTAATATTTTATGGATTGATAATGTCGCCTCCATCAATACTTTTGTCATTATAAGACATGATAATCCTATTTTGATATAAGTAAGGAAGAACAACTATTTATAAAAAATTTGGAAAAAAAAGGGGAAAAGACCAAGTCCCTTCAAGAGCAAGTTTTTGGGCTACACAACATTGGATACCGCTGCAAAATATTCAGGGGAAACCGGTGCCGTTAAACCGATCCCCCCAAAATTTAAATAAGGGGGGGGATTTTTAAAAGTTACAAAAAAATAAAACAGCTATTTTTGTTAATTTTGCAAATGCTGGCTCTGATAACATATTTTAGCCTACTGTAGAGAATTTCAGACCAGCTAGCAAATAAATAGGATCAATGTTTAGGGGTTATACAATTTCTGCAATGAATTTTTTAATAACACCATTTGCATTTTTTTGTTAGTTTTAAGTTCGAGTATAAAAATATGTTATGTCTCGCATTTAGCGTTTTTTTGTAAATATTTAATTTTTTTATAATAAATTGTTTAAAATCACATTTTTTTTGGTTTTTCTTATTTCAATAAAACTAAAAAATTTTTTTCCTATGTAATGAAAAGACAATAAAATATATCTAAGAACTTAATAATAAAATAATTTTTGACCAAATGTATTATTAAAAGCAAAAAATCACTCCGCCATATTTGGTCCTAATAGACCACCGTCGTTTACTCTTGATATTTTTAATAGGTCGTGCATCGTAGTGTTACAAATACAACAGTTACTAACTAAACTATTCCAACACTGAAGTTATTCTAAAATAATATATTTTAACTTTGTGATAGAGCATAAAACAGGGATAATTGCAAGACTAAAGTATTAAGAAAATCTGCGGGTTAGTTTTTGTTAAATATGGAATAAGAGTTTTTTATTTAATGTTAAATTGCTGATTTTTGTACTTAGACCCACGGCGGATTTTAATGAAATTTTGTTTATGGGGTTTTTTAGAGTGCTGATTAGAAACCTAAATTCAAACTTTGTTGTTAACTCTTAGTTTTTAAGTTATAATTAAACTGACCATTTTCTTTTTAACTTAAAACGGGACGTCCATATAAATTAGGCAAGGAACTGGGAAAAGTCGAAAGATGTGGCCTAATTCCAGAATGGATGAAATGTTTATTTTGCAATGTGGGTGGCAATTATATAATAAAAAAATGTCAAAAAAAAATTTGTGTTGACATTAATTATAAATATTTTTATTATAACACATGAAAAATAAAAATCAATTACCAGCTTTATTAAAGCAAAGTTTCTGTGACAGTAATTGTTAAATTATGTGCAACCTATTTGTTTTTAGTAATATTTATATTTTTCATTTTAAATGACCCTTAAATTCTTGGCAAGTTTTTTTTTATATTGACCTTGGTAACCACAACTAACCACAACATCGCTTTCAAAACGGAAACCTCTAAGTCCTCAATTTATTCATTTAAGAAAAGATTCTTTCTACTGGAGCATTTGTACCAGGTAGACATAAAATATATTCAATTAAAACATGTTGAAGATTGTTGGTGCGAAAGTGTTTGAATACTTCCACCCAACAAGTTTCTGTGGCAACTTATGAATTATTCCATTCAGTTATTTTTTGAAAAGTAACATAGTTTGAAAGTAATATAAATTTATCAAATACTTCTGTGTCTTTATCAGGATCAATATATCCCTTTTTAATCAATACATTCAATGCTTTATGAATCCAAGCAGGCACTTTTCTTCAATCTGCCCAATAAAATATCTCCATTTTTTTAAAAAGAAAGAAAGAACACTGTTCCAGATATTCAAGACTTTAATAATTTGAGACATTTCTCAATGCTCAAAAAATAGTCTTTTAATGGTTGGTACAATTTAAAAACTCTCTCCAGGGCAGGCATAAGCACAAGCCACCTGGTTTTTACTGTAGCCACATTTGCTGATATTCTATTTCAGCTTCATCGCAAAAAAACCTTCAGAGCT
>JAHBCN010025105.1:0-11402 GCA_019359885.1 Listronotus oregonensis | reverse complement strand
GGAAAAAAACCATGGAGAAAAATTTTTAAAAAAAAAAAACAAACTATTACTAGTGATTATCATAGAAAAAAAATTGTCAAGGGCTTAAATGTTTGAATATTAAATTTTCAAACCCCCTTTTTAAAAAAACCCCAAAAAGGGGGTAATGTTTTCATTAGACAAACACAAAACTTTTTTTTTTTTTCCCCTTGGGGATAGTATTAAAATTTTTTTTTTTTTTAGTCAAAACTAAAGGCTGTTTTTTCCCCCTTTTAGGGAATGATTTGAAAAGATGTTATGTTTTTTTGATTATTTTACTTTTTTTTTTAAAAATTTTAAAAAATTTTTTTGGGGGAAGATTCTGATTCATATTTTTTTTTATTTTAGATATTTTTAAGCTAAACATTAAAACCCATTTTTTTTTTTAAAGGGGAACGATTGAATTATATATTATATTTATTAATACCCAAAAAAAAAAAATACAAAAATTTTTTTTTTAAAAAAAAATTTTTAACTTTTTTTTTTCCCCCCTTTTTGTCACACCTGGTGTTGCCCCAAATTTTTCAACCGAGTTTTTTTTTAAACTTTTAACCGAACTCTTTCCTACATTGGGCAGTCCTACAACTCCAACGGAATAGATGTTTTAATTCCTTTATTTCTACAGTAATTAGCTTAAAAAATTATTAATTCACTAACAGAAGCTCCCCCTTTTGGGGGGCCCCTTTTATCGGTTTTATTAAATTTTTTTTGACCTAGGTTTCTATTTTGATTTTTGAACTGAAGCTTTAAAAACAACAACGGGCCCCCCTTTTTTTTAAAAAAATACTTAAGCCATTTGTCCAGTTTTTTTTTGGGGGAACAAGTTTGGGGGTTTTTCCCAAAAATCAAAATTTGGGTTCGTTTGATTCCATGCGTTTGATTAACTGCATCTTCTATTTTTTTTACAACGTGTACCCAATGGGTCACGTGCATCTACAACTTCTAAAACAACGTCAAAATTAATTTTTTTTTAAATTCTTTATAAAATTGCTTTATTTTTTTTTTCCCCCGTTTTTTTGAAAAAAAATTTTAGTTTCTTTTTTTTTCTTCAGTTAAAGTTTCATGTTTTTTTCCCCCCTTTTTTCCCCCCCTTTTGGATACCTACTTTAAAATTCATAGTAAAAAAAGTCATAAGGAAATAATAAATTTAATTAAATTTTTTAAAAAGGGGGGAAAAAAGGGGGAAAAACATATGCAGCGTTTAGCTTTTTTTTGGAAATGTCACTACTTTTTTTTTTTTTTTTTGATATTTACCTTTTTTTTTTACAAAAAAAAAAAAAAGTTTAATAAGTCTTTTTTTTTTTCTTTTTTTACCCTTTTTTGTCTATTATATGGGGGGTTTTTGGGTTTTTCCTTTTTTAAAAGGGGTTTTTTTTACACTACACCTTAGGGGTCGGGCGAAAGGACGCGGAGTCGGGGGGGAGCCCAACAAACTTCCCCCCAAAAATTTTTTCTATCCTTTTTAAAAAAATATTATTTTTTTTTTTGGGTTTTTCCAAATTGGTTTTAAACGATGCTATTTTTTGAGGGCCCCTTTCGGGAGATAATTTTTTTCGGTAATTTTTTTTCACGAAAAACATAAAAAAAAAAAATTTTAAAGGAAGGGGAAAATAATCTATGCCTCTGCAACTTTTTTTTGGGGAAATATGAGTCGAGTTAAAAAAAAATAGTATCAAAATAAACCGTTTTGGGGGTGATTTTCAAAAAAGGGAAAATTTTTAAAAAAAGTGCCCCCAAAAATTTAAAAAAAACTATTACAGCAGAAGCCTAGATTTAAGTTTTTTTTTTTCGGTTTTTTTGGAAAATTATCGATAACTTATATTTTTTTTGAAAAAAACATTATGCCCCAAACCCCCAAAATTTGGGCCCCCAAATTTTTTCCCGGGGGCGTGAATGGACTTTAAACGTGGCCTATACAGCGTGCTAAATACATTATTATATGATCGTTTGTTTATAAAGTTAAAAATAAATTTGACCAAGCCTGCTAATGGCTCTTTGTAGTTCAAAGTTTTCATTTTATTTTATTTCAGTCATTTTTTCAATGGTCTTTTTTTGTTTTTGGTGTTGTGTAATAGCATTTTTGTTTCGTTAAAAGGAATGGATAAATAATAATTTAAATAATATGAGCTGAATTTTTATTTAAAGGGGGAAAAATTTTTTTTTCTGTGAAAATTTTATAAACAATTATCCATTATTAATTATATTATCAGTGTGAAAACTAATTAACACAAAAAAAAAAATATTATTGAAACAGTTTGTACTAACATCGAAAAAATCTGTAATAAACTAGAACTTATAATAAATAGAAAAAAAAAAAAAAACTATATTTTTTAAAATATGAGATATGAGGCAAAACATGTTAAAAAAAATCCTTAAGTTAAAATGTTTAAATCTGAAAAAAGGGATTCAAAGTTTTTATAATAAACGAGTTGGCTATAACACCAAGGGGGGAAAAGCCTTCTTAAATAAACCCCCAAAAGGGGAAAATTTAAAAAAGGGAAACAAGAAATTTATTTTAAAACAGAAGTAATATTTTTTTATAAAAAAAAACTTATTATGGAAAGAAATTTCCCCAAAAACATAGCGCGATATACACCAAAACATACAAAGCATTAAATGGTGGTAGAATCTTTATTTATTTTTTTTTTTTAATTGCAAAATTTGAAGATATGCATGTTTATAGAAACTTTTTCTCACATTTTTTTAAAAAAAAGGGAAACGCCCATTACAATATTCCGTCTATTTTTCAACATCCTGTATAATGTATTTCTCGACTCTGGGGGTACCAAATATTTTGAAAAATGTAAACTATTCACCTTATATATGTAAGATTCTAAGCAACAATCAATCTATTTTTTAGCACCCAAATTTAAATTTTTAAAAAAAAAAAAACCTTTACACAAAGACCTGTAAGTCTTTTTTTTTTTGGGTTTTCTTTTAAAAAAAATTTTTGCTGGCTATGCCCCCAAAGGGGTTGGGGGAAATTCATTAGTGACTGTAATTTTTTTAATAGTAACCAGCACGGCCCTTTAAAGGATGATCCACACAAACGATTATTTTTATGGGCTGCTTTAGAAAATGGGGTTTTGCACACCCCAAAAAGCTTTGAAAATTTTTTTTTTGGGACAATGTGTGCAAGGAAAATATTTTTTTTTTTTCCCCTTTCCCCGTCTTTCAATATGATTTATTATGGTTTTTTTTTGTTATGTCAAAAATATAGAAAACTCAAAGTAGGCTTTATTCCATAGAAAACCGTCATAGTTTTCTTGTTTTGTTGATTAGATACCAATTTAGATAAAAAAAAATTTTGATTTGGGAAAAAAAAGTCCGATTCTGAAGAAATTCAAAAAAAACGAGTTTAATCTCGTCAAACCTACTTCCAACAAAGTCAAGAGATCGATATGAAGCCGAGTTACATCGATTTATGAAGTGGAGAAAAAACAAATAACGAAAAGTTTTCCGAAAAAGTTATGTTGGTTTTTTTAAGAGCTGTCGAACAAATACAAGTCTTCAACATTAGGGAAGCACCTTTTCCATGCTAAAATCAACCCTGAGGGCAAACCAAAAAAACGGATTTTGGGGGGTACCAAAATTGCAGGCCCTAATAAAAAAAAAACAAAAAAACTATGTCCCAAAAAAAAGTCCAAAATTCTTAGCGAGAATGATTTTTGCCGCTTCCAAAGGGCCTTCAAAAAAAAAAAATTTTTTCTAATCAAGGTAGGCATCACAGTTATTTTAATTTTTTTTTTGGTGTCATTTTTTATAGTAGAAGGTTTAGTAGGCAGGGGTTACCCAATTCTGTTTTTAAATAGTGCTAGTTTCATAAAGTACTTCCAAAAAGAATAAAACTAAAAACTTATCGGTATTTTTTCTTTTTTCAGGCAGTGGTGGCAGTCGGACTCTTGGGGCGCCGAAGAAAAGAATTGTGTTTCCCTTTAAAAAAAAAAAATATGACGGTTTTGGCAGCGCAATGTTAATTAAACTAAAAATACCAAAACGAAGATGCCGAGATCATTTACAGTGGGGGGAAAAATTCTACACCATCTTAAAAAAGTATTTTTCCCCTTTTCGACCTCCCCCCCCCCGCAAACAGATCGTTTTTTTTTTAATTATAAAAAAAGGAAAAAAGCATTTTAAAAAAATTTGGGGGAAATTTAAAAAAATTGGCGGTATGGCAAAAGACATCCCCAAAATTTTTTTATGTTGGAAACCCCGAAGCCTATCCCGGGGCATTGCTTTAGGGGGTCGTCAGCCACAATATTGGTAAATTTCCCCGGATCAGATTTGTTGGCTCTGAAGCGCCATGGTGGATGGCCGTCAGCCCAAAAGTTATATAGATGACTGGGGCGGGGGAAAAAAAAAGGATGTTTAAAAGGATCTCTTCCCCCTGTGTCGTCTGTTGCGGCACACCCCACAACAGCAATTGAGTAATGAAGTGCCGCAAAAAAAAACGGGGAAAATCCCGACGACAGAGAACTGTTAACAAGGTGCCAAAAAAAAGTTGTCTCCATCGTTAAAAAGTCGATCAACAATGCGACGATTCCTGCAGAAGTAAACATTACAATTAATATTTTAAAATAGTTATGAAGTTTCCTGTTTGCTAAATTATAGTCTGTAGTTTCTTGTTTTCATTATTTTTTTTTTTTGGGTTTTTTTTTAAAATAAAAATTTACAAAAAAAAAAGTTTTTTTTTTTTTGCAGTCTTTTTAAAAAATATCGTAAAAACTCGTTAAAAAATTTTTTTCACACTCGCAAATTTGGCCCTTTGACTTCGTCTCGGTCCATCAATTTGTCTCGCCCGTTTTTCAAAGAGTCGTTTTCAAACCTTGTTGTTTAATATATATTATCATTTTTTTTAAAAGTTTTAAAATATGTTGAGAATGGTGAAGTCGCACTTGGGATGTTTCGATCCGTCTAAAGGATATGACTGTCTGGACAGACAAAGTTTGGGTTTAAAAAAAGTGTAAGTAAAGGAAAAGAGAGAATGCACAAAATTTTCCCCCCCAACCCCCTTCATGAGGGACTCCCAAAAGTGAGTATATATATATATATATATATATATATATATATATATATATATATATATATATATATATATATATATATATATATATATATATTTATTTTTAAAAATATATATATATATATATTTTAAAAATATATATATATATATATATATATATATATATATATATATATATATAAAAAAAAAGGGGGTTTTTTCCCCCGGGGGGGGACATAGAGAATCCCATGTAAATTATGGGAAACCCAAAATTGGCCCCCCTAATTATTTTAAAAAAAAAAGATAATAGGATTTATTAAAAAAACACAATAAGTTTTACCCAAAAGGGGAAAAATTTTAGCTTTTTTTTAACCAACCAGTAAAGAGTAAACTGCTTAAATATTTCTCCCAAGAAAATATCTCTTTAAAAAAACCCCGTACTCTAGAAACCCCAAAAATAAAAACACCATATCGATTTATTATGACAATTTAGATCATTAATTTAAAAAAGTCTTTTTTAAAACGAACAATTTTATACGGGAATTTAAAAAAGAATCCTCGCATTTCTTTTTACGCAAGAAAAAAAAAAATTTTCCACATTTAGAAATAAATTTTTTTGACGAAAATATCGGGGTTTAATCAAATGCTCAAATATTCCTCCATTAACTGCCAGACAATAACCCAAACGATTAAAAACCATTTTTACATTTTGGAAATTGGAAAACGATATTCTGGCACATTCAGGGGCTAGCATTCCTTAGCTGGTCTAAATTTTCATTTTTTTTTTTTGGTAAAAGTTTGGTTTTTTAAAAGTCCCCATAAAAAAAACGTTTGGCAAAAAAACCCCGGGGACCTGGCTGGCCAAGATAGGGTGGTTGGGGCCCCTTTGGGGTGTCGTTATTAAATGCGTTGTTCAAGTATTCGCGCACAGCTCTGGTACTGTGTGCTGGGCAGCCATCCATATGATACCAAATATTTTGTTTTTCACGAGCAAGGTTGTTCAAAGCAGGAAAAATTTGTTTCTCTAAAAGTTCCAAAAAAAGTACTCCGCATTAAAATTTCGGTCAAGGAAAAATGGCCCAAGGTTTGGGGGGAAAAATTTCCCCCAAAAATTTTTAAAATTTTTTGTATTTGAGTCCTTGTTCAACAAAATTTTGGTTTTCTTACCCAGTACCGGAAATTTTTGAATGTTGGGTTCGTTGTTCAATGTAAAAGTTTTCCAAAAAAACAAAATTTTGAAAAAAACCCCCCGTCAGTGTTTGTCCTCTCCACATCTCAAAGAAAAATTTCCCCGTCGTCGTATTTCGTCCCCCCTCTTTTTAAATTTTTTTGTTTGTACTTGTAAGGGTGGTATTAAATTTTTTTTTAAAAATTTGAGATTTTGTGGTGTGGTCTTGTCCAGTAATGTCCTCCAGTTGTCTCCAAAGTTTCCTTGGCCCCCCCTTTTTCCAAAACACTATCATTAAATCCCTCTCGTTTTTTACAATTTTTTTCTGTTTTTCCCGCCGTTTTTTCTTCCCTTTGAAATTTAAATTTATTACTGTGCCTGTAGTTTAAAATTTTTTTTTGTCCGTTTTTTTTGTCGATTTACTTGGTATTGGCCTATTGGGAAAATAGGCTGCAAACATGTCCGCTACTCTTCGATAATTTTTTTTCCCTGATAAAACCATTTTATAATAGTGTTTTTTTTTTTTTTTTTGAGTAGTTCTTTTTTTAAAAAAAAGATGTGACATTGATCTGACAACTTGGGGTAAAAATTAAATAATTTTTCTGGTATTTTATTATAAACTTCTAATAATACAGGGGGTTAGAAGATAGGAGATTCGTAACTTATTTTAGCATTTATCTCTTAGCTGGCCCCCTGATAAGAGCTGAAATTTGAAAAATTGGGTAAAACCCTTTTTTGTGCTTTTTAAAAAAAACCCAATAATATTTTCTTCTAAAATAATTAGGGGGCCAATATTAGACCATTTTTTAGGGGATTCCCCATGTCCCGCTCGACGGGGCAACACCCGGTTTTTTTTTTATATATATATATATATATATATATATATATATATATATATATATATATATATATATATATATATATATTTTTTGTTTATTTATTTATTTATTTAATTGATTATTATTGTTATAAGTACTTTTTTTTTTTTAATTTTTTAAATTTTTGATGGGTGACATGTCACTATTTTATTTTATTACATTTTAAATAACTTAACATTTTTTTTTTTATGACTATAATTATTTTATATGCGATTGAATTTGTATATTTTATTTGCATTAGCTTTTTATGCATGTTCTTTTATTAAATGCTATAGTAAAATTTTTTTTTTCAGCTTTGTCAATAAAATTGTTTACCATCTTTAGACAATAAAGATTTTGATTTTGGGTTTAAGTTTACCGGGAAAGGATGATTATTTTAATATGTTAGATATAGACTATTATTGGATTTTTGGGGAGAAAAACATACTGTGTTCCCCGGGGGAAAAGATCTCTAACCACTAAAGCGGTCGGACGTGTTTATTCGTTTTGTTTATTTTTTTTTATTTAAAAGTAGAAAATCGAAGTTTAAATTTCAAAAAAAAAAATTTGATATGAGTTGCGAAAGTGACGGACGTGGTAGTGGGAAAATAAAAAAAAAAACATATTTTTAATAGACATTATTCAGTAGGGGGCCTTATCAAAACAAGAAATATTTCAAATTATCGGTGCCGATGGGGGGAAAAAAAAATGAAGATATGAAAACTTATCTTGATAAACATAGAGTACAAAAAAAGGATGTAAATACTGAAAATAATAAACGGTGTATTGAAACCAAAAAACATGATATACAGGAGGAACAAATGCATTTCAGCTGTATAGGAGGGAAAAAAAAATTTTTAAAAATTTAAAAACAAAAACGCCACTACAAGCGAAGGGTTAAAACTACTTTATTGGACAGCGTTAAAGAGTGTTATATAGACACACCTAAAACAATACAGTACCACCAGTAAAAACAAAAAGTATGGTAAGGCTGAATAAAGCGGAAACAACAAATAAAAGAAAATTGGACAACACCACCACAAATAAGAAAAAATTGAAACCATAGTAAGAATAACCAATAAAAAAGATTCAAGGAAAGTTCTTAAGGAAATTAAACAAAATCTTAATGGCAATAGAAATTCCCCCAACATTTAAAAAAAATAAAAACACTAAAAGGGGGTGGAGTCCTCGGGGTGTCAGAATGAAAACAACAAAAAAAAACTAAGGGAAACACTTAAATAAAAAAAAGGGTTTTTAAATCAAAGAGCTACAAAATACGGATCCTATGATAATGTTTACCGGCATTGAAAAGGGGGACACAACCGAAAAATTTTTTTCAAACTTTAAGGGGGAAAAACCCCCGATATACAGAAAAACTTTGGTGATGATTACAGAAAAAAAAATTTAAATTTTTTTAAAAAAAAAAGAGTGCAGAAATAATCGTAGGGGAAAAAATTTAATATTTCAAACTAATACCTCATTTTTTAAAAGGCTTATGAAAACTGAAAAAAGTGACTTTTGACTTGACCCCAATTTTATTATTTAATATATTTGATACATACGGTTTTTTTTCAACTTATCAATGAACCAACTAGAATTACAAATGTCTCATCAACATGTTTGGACCCAATTTTCGTGACTTGCGGAGATATCGTTAGGGGGAAAGTGGCACTGTGCCATCAAATATCAGCGATCACAATAACGTGCATTTTGTTTTTTAAACATAAAAGTAAGCAAACCTAAACAAAAATTGTTAAATGTTAGAGATTCCCGAAATTTCAATTTGCAGAATTTTAAATCGGATTTGGACCATGTAGATTGGAATTACATTTATCACCATGAAAACATCAATGAAAAAAGTTCAATACCAAACCACTTAAACCCTTTTTTGGGAATATTCATGCTCCCTATAGGACGATTGATAAGTAAAAAACCCCGCACTTGGTTGACAAATAATTTAAAATTAAATATAAAGAACGAGACAAAGTTTGCCAAAAAAAAACACAGAACCCCTAAAAATTTGAATAGTTAAAAAGGAAATACGCAATTTTGCTTTGGCCTCTACTAGAAGAGAAAAGGCCGCATATCTAGAGCATCTACAGAAACTGGGCCTGAAAAAAGTTTTGGCAAGGACTGCGTAACCTAAATATTAAAACATCTTCTGACGGGGGAAGCTGAGTTTTCCATTGAACATTTGTCCCCCCAAAACAAATTTAATAATCATTTTGCCAGTGTTTTTAATAAATCTGGCAACTGTACTAACAAAATTCAATACTATTAATAATCGACCTTCTAATAATATTTTTAAGCTTGTCTTGACCGATGGGAAAAGCGAAATCCACAAAATCATTGCGACAAAAATCCAATGCCGCAGGTAATGATGGCATAAACAAAAATGTTTAACGGGCCCCCTTCCCGCACATCCTGAACCCAATAACTAATATTGTGAATTGGTTGGGAGAGCGGTTATTTTCCGAAATTATGGCGTGAGTCAATTGTTTGTCCTTTTCCCCAAAACCCCAAAACCAAAAGGGTTTTTTAGGATTTGCGTCCCATTAGTCGATTGAAAATAATACCAAGGTATTGGAGAAAGTAGTTTACAATCAATTGTCCCATTATATTATTTCCAATGGCATATTACCCCCAAAACAGTCGGGTTTTAGGGGGGGACCACAGCACTTCGTCCCCCCCCCAAACATAATCGACAATATCATTCGTGCCTTGGATAAAGACATATTAGTCATTATGTTTTGAAATGGATTATTCCAAGGCCTTTGATGTGATTGATCACGAACTGTTGTTACCCAAAGTTGAAATATTTCGGTTGTGAGGATACCGTGTTGTCGTTCTTTAGAACGTATCTGTGGAATCGTACTCAGCGTGTTCGTTTATAAACAATCAGTATTCTTATTTAAGCCAGATAATTTGCGGAGTACCACAGGGATCCATACTTGGCCCAATCCCGTTTCTCATTTATACTTTGGCCTTTTCTTGGGTGGAAAAGATCGGAAGTATTCCAGTATGCTGATGACACCCAAATAGTCCATTATTTTGATGCAGGTGAGTTGGAGTAAGCAACTCTTGACATTGATAACGACCTTCAACCAATATACCAGTATTCAAAGGAACACAACCTACAACTTCATCCTAATAAAACTGAAGTCATGGTTTTTCTAGTCAAAAACGTCTGACTGACATCAGAGGTCGTGTGAAAATCCAATTGAACGACATTGAACTAACTTTGACTGAAAATATAAAAAACCTTGGTTTAAACATAGACTCATTTTTTTAGGTTCAGGCATCATGTTAGCTTAATTCTGCAAAGAAGTTATTTGCGTATGCGCATGCTATATGCTAATAAACATATTTTAAATTTTAAAACCAGGAAAAAATTGTAGAAACATTGACTCTTTCAATTTTAAACTACTGTTGAATTGTCTTTTATCCTTGTCTTGATAAAGTATCTCAGCTTGTTTACAACGCCTGCAAAATACATGTTGTCGCTTTTTATGTTGTTTTCCCGAAAATTTGATTATGTTTCACATAATATTTATTATCTGCGGTGGCTTAAAATTGTAAATCTTTTTTTAAAATAAATTTTTTTTTCTTTTTTTATCGTTTATTTAAGAAAAATAGTCCCACATATCTATTTGAAAAGTTAATACTAAGAAATGCTCTTTATGACCGTAACATAAGGCATAATACTCTTACTATGCCTCAGCATTCAAAGGCTCTTTTTGAGCGTGTTACACATACAATGCAGTCAGGTATTATAACTCTTATAGAAGTTTTTTTACTTCTTCCCGTTTTCAATTAAAGAAAAAAAGGGTTTCAATTTTATTATTGGGAAAAACAATTATGATTGTAGCTCTGATATAATCATTGCCTTTTTTCCTTTTTACACTTTCGCCAATGGTAACTGATGTATTTTCACTAAGATAACTGATATATTTTAATTATATAAATATGTATTTTTTTTTTTTGTATCTTTTTTTTTTAATTTAGAGGTTAAGAGTTAGAATAGCTCTAAGTTTAAACTTCGCCTTTTTGGGGAATTTTTTTTTTTTTTCCCAATAAAGACTTGTTTATTTATTTATTTATTTATTTATATGCAGGAATATTATAATATTGCCATGTGCTATAAATGTTGTTTATTTGGTCATGGTGCAAAGGAGAATTTTGTTGCCACAAGTGTGGTGGAAAACACGAAGGCAAACATTGTCCTAAAAGCACACAATTAGACTGTCCCAATTGCAAACGTTTAAAATTAAAAAAAATCGAACATACTGCCAGAGATCCCAAATGTCCTGCTTTTCTGGAAAAAAATCGCAAAATACAGAGACAGTACAAATTACAG
>JAHBCN010025104.1:0-11403 GCA_019359885.1 Listronotus oregonensis | reverse complement strand
GACTCAATACTATAAAAGGAATCAAAAAAATTTTTTTTTTAAAAAACCCCCAAACATTAAAAAATTTTTGTACGGGGCATTTGTATAAATTTTCAAAAAAAAATTTTTTTTCCGTTTCCTAAAATTACGCAAAAAAAAATAACAATTTTGAGTTTCGTATTTTTTTAAAAAAATTTAAAAAAAAAAATATCAGCTTCAAGTGGGACTTGTTTGAAGCGCTTTTGGGTTTTTTTTTAATCAAAAAAAATTTCTTGATAGCATGAATATTAAAAAGATAGAGCAGGGGAAAATTAAAAAATACGTGTTTTATTGAAAACCGTTTTTCGGGTTTTTTTGAAAAAAAAAAATTCGACCACAAAAAAATGTCGAAAAAAATGATTTCGTGTACACCTTTACCTTATTAAAGAATCCCCTAAGTCTGGTTTGGTTCTAGGGGGGGTTTTTTCTCGATAACGGATTTTTTTTCCCAAAAATTTTACTCCACAAACCCCCTAAAACGCAAAAAGGGGTTGGGGTTTTAAAACCCTAAACAAAAAGGTCGATTCTAAATAATAGAAGAAAAGCATATTTGGTACCTATAGGCAAAAAAAAAAGAAGTAATTGTTTCTTGTTTCTTTTTTTTTTTTCTGGTGGGCCCCCAAAAGTTTAAAAAAAATATTTCTTTTTATGAAAACCTCTAACATAGAATTCTGAAGATAACTTTAAAATATGTTTTTTTGTGGAATAGGGAAAACCAAAAAAATTTTTAAAATTTTTTTTCTTTTTTCCCCCTAAATGGACTTAGTAGTCTATTTTACTACATTAGCAAATTAATTCAAAAAAACTGTCAGAATTTTAAATTTTTTTTAGAGGGGGCTATTTAAAAAAAATTTTTTTTACTGTTAGCGACTTATTAGGGGTTAACACCCGGTTTTCAAAAAAAAATTTTGACAATAACTATAAGTAATTTATTTAAAAAAAAAGAGTAATAATACTATACGTTACCTAGATTCATTTCTAGGGGGAAAAAGTAGTATGCAGTGGCGTAGCTATCAGGGGGGCTGGGATACCCCATGCTCTTTGGGGGTCTCCCCGACCCCTTTAAAAGCGACTTTTAAAAAAATTAAATAAATATTGTAACCCCTAAAGAATTCTTGACATTTTAGGTTCTTCCACAAAACCCTAATGGCTTGAACTAAACTTGCAACAAGGCTTTAAAATATAACACCTTAAAAAAAAAAGAAATTTGTAGAGAGAGTCCCTAACAAATAATCCTCCCCCTAAATCTCAAAGGGGGGGTTTTCATATTTTTTTTTACAGTCGCAAACTGAAAAGTAACACATAATTTTTTTTAAAATAGAATATTTTTTTAAATTGGCGCGTTATTGTTAAAAATAAAAGTACAAATATTTTAACATTTTTTTGTACGAATTAAAGTAAAATGCAATTTTAGTTTCCTACAAAACAAAAAGGGGGTTTTTCTCTCTCCAATTTTTTTTATCTAGTCTTTTAACCCATTGCACGTAATTACTTTAATTAAAAATTTAAATTTTTTAATATTGTAATTTATTTATTTATTTTCTTCTTTTATTTGAGCAAACTATGTGAAAAATATTTACAGATTACCTAAGGGTTTACTTTTAGTGCTACATAATGTAAAAACAAATTTTCGGTATCCCTGGTGAAAAAATGGGTTTTTTTGTCTTTGCAGGAAAATTTTTTTTGTTTTATCTAAAAAAATTATCTACTGCTAACACTGCACTATGGCTGACGATAAGAAGGCTAAAATCAGGAAGATCTGCACCTTTTAAGTTTTTTTATTTTTCCTGTATAGATAGGGTCCCAGTTACCTATTTCCCCCAGGGCCCTTGGTTACGTAGATACGCCTTTTCTGGTAGTATGTCTAAAAACTTAAACTTAAAAATCTAGTACCCAAAAAAAATTTTAAAATCGCCAAGCAATTGTTAAATTAATGCTTAGCTGAAGACAGTAAATACTACCAAATTTTAAAAAATGTAAAACCATAAAGTAGATAAGCCAAAACAAATTTGATCCTGTTAAGTTTATTAATATTAATAATCGCCAAAAAAAAATAATGGTTAAAAAGTGGGGTTTTAAGTTTAACAAGAGATGTAAAAAAAATGCCCTTTTAAAGGATAATTAATTAATACGAGAACCTGTGTATGTCTATCTTTGAAGCGGTTTTAGGTAAATTAAGTTTAAAACTGTGGTTTTTATTTAAAAATACCCATCATTAAATACCTTCTATACAATTCCTGGTGACATTTTTTAAAAAGTAAATAGAAAAAAATGTTAAATAAAAATATATATATATATATATATATATATATATATATATATATATATATATATATATATATAAAAAAATATATATATATATATATATATATATATATATATATATATATATATATATATATATATATATATATATATATATATATATATATTTATTTTTTCTTATTATTATTTTGAAAATTAAATGTATCGGATGCTCCCCTCAAGACTGCCCAAAAAATTATTATATCGGTTTTTTTTTGGGGTTTCTCTTATCTTTTGGACCACTTTCCATTTTTTAAAAAATTTTTAAAGGAAAAATTAAAAGGGTTCTCATGTCACAAAAATTTCCCCGTGAAATTTATTTGAAAATTTAAAATTAAAGGAGAGTTGCTGGGGAGGTCTGTTGGGTCAACTGTTTTACCAATTTTTTTTTTTCTTAAACCGTACCGATTAATGTTGAATACAGGGTTTAAAAAATAATTTTAACTGTCTTATTGTAAACACAGTATCTGCAAAATTTTTAACCTTTTTTTTTTCATTATTATTTTTTTTAAAAAATTTTTTTTGGATAACTAATGTTTTTTTTTTTTAAAACTATTTCTACTAAGGTATCTTAAATTTCCAAGGGTTTTTTTCAATAAAGGTTACATTTTTTTATAAAGGGAAATCGAAAAAATTTTTGGGAATTTGTAAAGTGCTGTTTTTTAAAAAATTGTGCAGGTGAATGTTTGTTTTTTAAAAAGGGAAGTTTTATTAATACTTGTGCACTTATACACACCCCCCGGTTTTGAAAACATCTGATTCGATGCCTATAATGGCTAAACCATTAAGTCTATTTATACTTTTTTGTAGGAAATTAAAATTTGAGACACTAAGATTTTTTTTTGATAAAATTGCAACTTGTATACCTAATTATTCTAAACATAATATTAAAAAATAAAAAAAAGTTAATTTTTTTTTAAATAATATAAAATCATTTGAACACAAATGCACTTTTAAAGCAACCTTCCCCCCAAAAAATTTGGCCCCCTGGGCTTCCCCGGATGCCCCCAATGTAAATCCGCTACAGACTCTTCTTTATCGCCTTTCTATTTTTCTGGGGTTCTATCCCCTATTATTTTTAACACAAATAATTTATTTTTGACCAAAACTTATAAAAAAACTAGCGTCAGAATAATTAAACTTTTTTAAAACATAATTTAAATGTTTTTGCTAAAAAAAAAAAGCTAAAAAGTTAAAATGGGATAAAATTTTAAAAAAAAAACTTCCTAATACCAAAACCACTAGTCTACAGGTTTCAAATAAAGACAACTAATTTGAAAAGCTTTTGCACTGATTTTGTCCCAATTAATAAAACTTACACCCGCAACAAGTATTATTTTTAGTGACAGTCAAAAGAATAATCTTTTATAACGGGGTGTATTTAACTTCTAAATAGCTTGTCTTATTAATCCATTTTTATAAATTTCTTTAAAATATTCCCTATTTTAACAAAAATTGAAGGATTATGATTGGTTTTAATACCATAAATTTAAAAATAAATAATTCCGACTTTTTTTGCACCTTTAGCACAGTATAGGCTAAATTTTAAAACATGTCTACGAAAAATTTTACATTTTAAATTTAAAAATTGGGGGTTTTTATTGTAAAAAAATGATTTTTTTTTTGAATTTTCCCGCTTTCTAATCTACTGGAATTTGTAATGAAAAAGGGAACCACTTCCGAACCGTCAAATTAATTTTTAATTAAAAAGGAATCGTTTGCTATTTCATAAAACCCCAAGAAATAAATTTCATAAGATGTATAAATTAAGTCCAAGAAAACAAATAAAAAAAACAAAATATCCCTTTTTGACACATTTGAGAGATTCCCCCTGTTTTTAAAAATGAAAAAGTTTTTTTTAAATTTTTTGTTTGCCTTTTTTTTTAGAAGCAATGCAATTTAGTTTCTGAGCTACAGGTGATTTGAATAATTTTTTCATTTTTAGTCCCCGTATCTTAATATCTAAAACTTATCGAAAAAGTAAAAAATACTCAAAAAATTTTTTTTGTAGAACTTATGGCTTTTTTTTAGATTTTTCACTTGGAAACTATTTTTATTTAACCCAAACATTCTATTTATTAATGAAACAAACTTAAAATTTTTTAAAATTTTAATTTGAGTAATTTCTGGGCTTTTCACTAGTTTAAAAAAAAGAATTAAATTTAGTATTTATTCAAACAAAGTATTTATTAAAAAAAAATTCATTAAAAAATTTTAAACATCAAATTAAACTAGAACTTAAAACAAAAATATTACAAGGTAAAAAGAATAAAAAAGTTTAAAGATGGTTTCAAAATGAAATCCATTTGCCCTTTGGGTGCACGAATTTTTTTTTTGGGATTATAAAGGGAAATTTTAGGCCATTCCAAAATTTTAAAAAATTAAATCGACTACCATGCAATGTATTCTACCTGCTTTTTTAACTTTTGTTTTTCATATAACTCCATAACAAAAGTCTTAAATTGAATGAACCAACGGTCATTAAAATTTAAATTTTTTCTGATATGTAACGTTTGGTTCTTCGAATAAGACCTTCAGTTTTAAAATGCGATACCCTTTGGGAATTCTTCTAAAATGTCCTCAATATCTTTTTTGAAGATTGAGATATTTTTTTCCCGTTAGTTATCCCTCATAGAAATTTGCCAGACAATTCTATTTTTAAAAAAAAAATAAGAGAAGACCTTGTATTTAATCTCTTGGGGAAAAATTCTTGGGATTTTTCTTGCCCGGGCGTATTGCGTCTGTTAAACATTCCCTGTAGTGAACGTAGCTTCACCCCCCCCAAAAAGAATTGTTTGAAACAGGGGGGATCTTTATCTTGTTCAGGGTTTAAAAAATTTTGGGGAAAAAAATTAAAAACAATTTAAAAAAAGAACATCTTGAGCACTTTTTTTAACGTTATTTAAAAGTAACTGGGGAATAACTTTTTATTTTTAAACTTATTTTATCATGTCTTTTGTTTTTTTGAATTTTTATTTGATAATTTTCGTTTCTTTCCTCCCTTGTAAATATTTTTAATACGGTATAAAACAAACATTTTAGTGACGAAATTTTTTTTATTGTACAATTTATTTAACGTTAAAATTTGCCATGTAGAACGGTTTTTTAAAACAAGTTCATACATTGTTAAATACGTATCAGATACGTTTTTATAATTTGTTAAAACAAAAATGTTTTTGGGTAACGTTATAATAATGATATTTTTTAAATAGAATCGTTACTTTTCTGGTCTATTACATTTCCTCGGGGAAATGAAAACACGGAAACCCTTATCGACCTCTTTTTGCTTAAATGTCCCCCGAAGAGATAGTTACTTTTTTTGACAACGACGCCGGGTTTTGAAAAAAATTTTTCCCCCTTTGTATTAACCTTACTTTATTTTAAGAACAATTGTTTTTTTTGGTTTTCTCGTGATTTTAAAAGGGAAATATTGATGGGAAAAGGGGTAAGTATATTAAGTTTTTTCCCCTTTACACTTCTTTTTAAATTATGTATTTTAGGGTCTGTAGGTAAAAGATAAACTGCCCAAAAATCGGGTTTTTAAATTTTTAAAATTTTTTAAGCCATAAGTTTGAAAACCCCTTTAGTTTTTTCCCCTTAAGATAAATATTAGAAATAAGCCCGGATTTAGTTTGGTGAGGCCCCCTTTCCCCTGATACATATAAATTAAAAAAGAAAGTTTAAAAAATTTGGTTGCTTTATACCTTACATATTAGTCATTTAAAAGACGGGAAAGTAGTGTTTTTCAAGAAAAACCAAGCGGTTTGTAGGGCGACCGTAATTGACCTTTGGCGACCCCTTTTAAGCTTGGCCGAAACCCGAAAAAAACTTGTTTTTTGATCATGTAATGTACAATTTTTTTTCAACCGAAGATTTTAAAAAAAAAAAAAAATAATATTTTAAAAGATCGACAACGGGCTATTTACCCCTTGACATGGTTTGATACTTTAAATTTTAACAATAAGGTAAATTTAAAAATACCCCCAGTACGGGTAGTTAACTAAAAAACCCCTGAAATGTCCAAAGAAAAAAAAACCATGAATTTTGTTTCAGTAACAACCATGCAAAAAAAGGGGTATGCTCTAAATAGCCCCATTTCAGGATCTGCAAATTCCCCAAAAAAAAATTACTTTCTGGGCCCAAAATTTTTTGAAAATGGGAAAATTTTTCCCATCGGTAAAAAAAAAACCCTTTTTAAAAGAAATACTTCGGTTTAATAAATTTGATCAAAGTTGTAACAAAAAAGGGTTCACTGTAAAAAATTTTTTTTTTTACTTTTTTGACCCCCCGAAAAATTTTTGACTTTTACACATAAATAATAGTTATAATAATAATAATAATAAAATTATTAGAAAAAATTTAAATTTTTTAAAAAAAATTTTGATGCAGCCCTTATGTTTTTATATGACAACTATTAAAAAATGGATTGGCATTTTAAAAAAAAGGGCATGGGGGTAACATGCTCCAACAAAAGACGGCCCCCGGGGGAAAAAAAGAAGCAAGTAGCAAAAAATATAACTGTAAGAAAAAATTTTTTTTAAAAGGGGTAAATTGAATTTTTAATTGGATTGTTTATCAAATAGAACAAAAAAAATTTATATACAAAGGGGTTTTAAATTTTTTTTTTTTTTTTTGGGTGGTCTATCAGTATTTCCATTTAGTGATGGCTAATCGAGTAGTAAAAAAAGGGGGAAAAATTTTACTATATATTTAAAAAAAATTTTAGGTTTTTAAAACCAACACAAGGTTTTTTTCCTTTTTAATAGTGAAATAAAGCATCTATGAATATCTGAAAAAACATTTTTTTTTCCAAACTTGTGAAAAAAATTATCTTTTTTTTTAAAGAAGCAATTATGTCCCGTAACCAAAAATTTTTTTTGGGAAATATTTTACAAATTTTTTTTTTTCCCCCGGGCCCCAACTAGGGGGAAAAAAAAAGAACAGAAATGGATATTGTATATACAGTTGTTTTTTTTAAAAAGCTTTTTTTAAATTATGTAGGCAATTTTTTTACCCAACTTAAGCCCCTTTTTTCCCTTTTTTTTTTTAAAATTATATATTTAAAATAACGAAATGTGTAAGACTTTTTTTAAAAATACCCTAACATTTTTAATTTTATTAACTTTTTTTGTGGATTTAGAATATAAAACTTTTCCCTATTAAATAGTCTGTACAAAAATTTGGGGGAAAAAAGAAAAAGGGGGGTTGTAGACATAAAATTTTTTTTGAATAAATTTTTTTCCCCATAGTTTATATTAGTTTTTTTTTTTTGGGGGGGTTACTTTTCACTGGTTTTATCTATTGTACCTTTTAAAGGGGGACGAAAAAAAGATTATCAAAAATGCTAAAAATTTAGGGTAAACAATTTTTTTTATTGTTAATTAATTAATTTTTTTAGGTTAAATTTCACCACAAAAGGGATCCAAAAAATCTTTTAATGTTATACAGGGTGTCCCAGAATATGTGGGAATCTTTCCGAAACTAATAGAAAACCTAAAAAAATTATGACAAGTTCCCCTTAACTTTTTTTTCCCAGGTCTCTCCCCTACGGAGAAACAGGGACATAACGGACGCCCCTGGAAATCGTTTTGTTTAAATAACTTTTTAAAAAACTAGGGGTAAAATTTTTATTTAATATGATGGTTACTGATAAATCTTCTTAAAAGAAACCCCGTAAATCAAATTTTGGGATTTAGGGAGGGGCGGACTAGCTCTGACACAATAATAGCAATTTTTTTAACACCCCTTTAAAAAAGGCTAACAATATTATTTTTTGGGGAGCTTTAACCTTAATCTAAAAAAGGTATTTTTGATTGACATCGATAAAATCAAGTGTTTGAGAAATAAAATATCATGGTAGTTTAAATTTGTTTACATTATACAAGTGTTTTTTAATTGTATGTCAGTATTTAGAGAAGCAGTTTTTATACATTTTAAAAAATTTTAATGAAATTTGGCATAAATGTTTTGTACAAGCATTTTTTAATTCCCATTTTTTTTTTCCCCCAGTGGCGTTCTACAGAATTTGACCGGCCTATTTTGGCACATAAAAAAAAATTTTGGGACATAAAAAAAGCTTCTTGATACATAGTACATTAAGCCAAAATTTTATTAAAATATCTAAAGTGGTATTACAAAATTTAAAAATAAATTATATATTTTTAAAAAAATTTTCTCCCCTGTATCTCAAAAGTTAAGAGGTTTAGGACATACGTTTATGAAGTTTTCTTCTTAAAATGGAAAAAGTGCCTCTTTAAATATTGACGGACAATTAAAAAAAACCCTGTATAATGTAAAAAAATGACCAACCATAATATTTTATTTCTCGTAAACAGTTGATTTTATTGGTGTAAATCAAGAATACCTTTTTTTTGTTTAAGGTTAAATCATCCAAAAAAAATATTGTTGACCTTTATCGTACAGGGTGTTAAAAAAAACTATTATTGTGCCAAATAGTCCGTCCCTGGCAAACTAAATAAGCCAAATATAATTTAATGGGTTTATTTAAAAAAAAAATTATCTAGTAACCGTCATATTAAGAAAACATTTAAAATTTCGCTTTGTATTTTAAAAGTTATTAAAAGAAAACGATTTCCACGGTCGTCCGTTATGTACCTGTATCTCCGTAGGGGGAAAGGGTTAGAAAAAAAAATTTTTGGGGAAATTGTCATAATATTTTTAGTTTTTTTATTATATTCTGAGAGATTGCCCACATATTCTGGGACACCCTGTATAATCAACAAACAGAACCACCCATTTAAATCCTTAGAAAAAACCCCTTTACAACTAAATTATATAACGGGATGTTTCAGAATAGTGTGGCCCAACCCCTGCAAAATACGTAACAGGGCCGTGTAAATTTCAAACAAAAACGTTGTATTTTTTAACAACGATTTTGTTAATTGAAGGAAATATAACGAAACTATTAGGTTCAAGGCGCTGTTTTTTTTCAAGATGATAAACGTAACAAAGGAACAAGGAAACATATATGTAACGTAATTAGGATGATTTTTTTAGTGGGTCCTTTTGTTCCGTGTTTAATTTTGCACTGGAAGACCGTGAAAGGAAGATATTTAAAATATTTCAGTTTTTTCTGAACCGTCGCAAGGTTTTTTTTCTTGCAGAGGCATATTTCAAGTCCTAACTGCGTCAGTAATTGACTGCATGGGATACAAAGTAAAATAATTTAGAATAGCTCGATCCCCGGGTTTTTCATTGTAGTTCTTTTTTTAATATTAACGATTTTGTTTTGAATAAGACCTTTAGTTTTTAAAAATTTTTTTTAGTGATATATTTCGGTGGAAATTTTAACTATCTTCGTTGTGTTTCCCCGGCGTTTTCTCCACATTTATAATAGAAATTATAATTTGAAGCCGTTCTGATGAAAACCTCATTATAAAACTACTCCAAAAAGTAATAAACTACTTTTTAAAAATTTTTGACTTTGATCTGTGGCAACCAGGTTTTTTTGGTGAAACTATCCTTTTAGTACCATGCAGTTTTTTGACAACTGCAGCAGAACCTGTGATCTGTCGCAGCCAGGTTTTTGGGGGAAACTATCCTTATAATACCATGCAGTTTTTAGACAACTGCGCAGAAACCCGGGGAAAAAAAAGCAACCCCTATATCATAATTCCTCGTGAAAATCTCTATCTATTGATATAAAAATATACGGGGGATTCCATTTAAAAAAAACGTCACTTTCTGTAACTCTTTTGTTTTTGTTTTAAATGTTTTTTTGATTAGATTATTGAATTCTACGGAAAAAAAACAGGAAATGGCTATATTCGGTTTTAAAAATTACAGGGGAAATTCAAGAATAAAGCCCTGTTTCAATATGAATAACCCCCCCTAAGAAAAAAACATCTTGAGCACGTTTTTAAATTCGTAACTGTGATAACGTTTAATTTAAACGATTTTTAAAATTCTTTTCGTTAAAAGTTAACATATCGACCTCGTTTGCTCAAATGTACCCCGCAAGAGGTTTTTAAATTTTTAACAACGACGCCAAGTTTACAAAGAAAGATATATTAGCTTTAGTATTAGAACAAAACCCAAAAGAAAATAAACCTCAATAAAACGACAAAAGTTCCCAATAGCATTGGTTATATGGAAACAAATTTCTGACGTCACGTGTAGACGGAATGACACTTAAACAGCGGGGGTACGCTGAGAGAAATATCAACGGTAAAAAATTTAGTTTTACACGGAAAACAATTTATATGTAAAAATCGTCCCTTTCAAGGAGTTTTTTTTCATCTTTTTTGGGTTGGTTATTCTCAAAAAAAATTAGATTTTTTTTTAGAAAAATTGGTTTTGGGGGGGGCGATGTTTACAGGAAATTAAATATTCAATTTTTTTTAAAAAATTTAAAATTATGTAATGTTTATGTGAACAAATGCAAAATATTTTAAGAAATCTTTATTTCAAAATTGTAATAAGTAAGTGTTAAATATGGTTTTTAGGTCTTCAGTACCTATGCGAAATTTAAATTTTTTAATCCATTTTTAAATCTAACTAACTTGACTGTATAACATTTTGGAAAAAAACGAATAGTATACAGTTTTTTTTCTTCCCTAATTACTCTTGATGTACATCTCCCCTTTCAAAGAAAAAGAAAAAAGTTTTAAGGTATGTGATTCTATGGGTGTCTGCCCAAAAATTCAGTGGAGGGGTGTTTTTTTTTTTAAAAAGGTACCTATAAACTTTAATACTTACCTCTACTATAAATATATATCTATTTATTTTTTCTGTAAAAAAAAAACTACAATGTCTTTAATTTTTTTTTTACATAAACATATAATTTAGCATTTCCTATATTGGTAACAACAAAAAAATTTCTTAGTAAGTATGTTAATATACAATGTACAGCATGCTTTAATAAAAAGGGTTCCCCATTAAATTAATTAAATTTGAAAGTGGGGTTTATGATTTGGAAAAAAAAACTCAGAGATATTTTGGAAAGAATAGTGGAAGAACTTGATAATAAAGGTGGTTTGAAACATCACTAAAATAAAAAATTTTTGTTTTATAAATTTAAAAGCCAAAAGGGTGAGCTTAAATGTTCAAAGTGAAAAAAGA
>JAHBCN010025103.1:0-11431 GCA_019359885.1 Listronotus oregonensis | reverse complement strand
TTTTCTTTATTTCCGTAAATGAATTGGTACCAAATTTTTTTTAAATTTTTTTTGGTTTTTGGGGGTTGATAAAAGCTTTCTCTTAAATCTTATTTTTTTTTTAATAAATATATTAATATATAAAAAAATTTTTTTTTAAGTAGAAAGGGCCCCCTTTTTTTAAAAAAATCCTGCTCGTTCCCTGTATTTTTAAAAAGAAATGTAGCAAAATTTTTAAAAAAAAAGCCCTATAATTTCAAAATATTTTTAGTATTTTTTCCCAAATTAAAATTAAATTTAACAAAAAATGAAAATTAAATTTTTTAAACCCCAAGCTTGTTGACCTGCGGTAACGTGTCCAATTTTCCAAAACAAAAAAGGGGAATCCCAGTTGAGCGTTTTTTTTAATTTGTCGGAGAAAGTAATTTTTTTTTTTGGTCAAGCGGCCTTAATTTCTGGGATATTTTTAGGGAAATTGCTTGGTAATTAAATGTAATTAGGTTAAGAGTTTAAATTTATTTTGGTTAGTTTACTGTTGTCAATATAAATACGGGGTGTTTCAAAACTTACACTTAGGCTCTATAAAGGTATAAAGAATATTAAATATGGAATCAGGAAAAACTCGTCGAAATACCTGTCACGTGACCGTTGGCGTCCAAGTCAAAAGAGACCTTATCTTCACAGAGTTTGACAATAAGATTTTATTTAATTATTTTTTCTCTTAAGCACTCCAATTTCTATTAATTTTTTTTTTTTTCTTACACTTTTATTAGCTTGACCTGTAAGTATCTATGTACAGGGTCTTTGATTATATTTACGTGGATTCTGGAGCCTTTATTTTTGAAGACAGAAAAAAATGTTTTATAAAAAATTTGGGGGGGTTTTTTTTTCCATATTTTTTTTTGGAATTATTAGTAAAAATACCCAAAAAAAAATGGAAAATTGGCCCTTTTCAACTTTTTTAAATGGAACCCCCTGTATACTATTTTTACAATTAAAGATCTTTTTTCTGATTTCAAATAAATATACATTGATAATATTTGGATGAACCATTTTTAAAATATTTAAGCTTAAAATATAAATAAATTGAAAAAAAAAATCATATTAGTATCAAGAAAGCTATGAAAACAATCAAATTGTTTAAGAAAATTTGACGTATTTATATTGTAAAAAGTAGGGAAAATTTTTTTTTTTAATATTAAAAGTAGTTTGTATTGCTTTTTTGTCGATGGGCTATTCAGAAGAACAAAAAATCGCTATTATGCGTCTTTTTTATGGTAACAATAATAATATGATGACAATGCGAAGGAAATATTACTTATTTTATCCTTAACAACGGGTACTATCTATAGATACTATTAAATACATAGTTAAGAAGTTTATTAAACGAAAAACCTTTAAAATGAAAAGGACTGCAGCACGAAATGAAAACAAAGTTTTGAATATCCTCGTTTTTTCAGGATAATTATTATACTTTTTCTATTGGACTAGCACTAATTACCTTTAATAATTTTAGAAAATCCTGAAATATCAATCTTGGATGCGGCTAAACTTAAATAAACAGATTATAAAATTTATTTTACCTTGAAATTTTACAAATTTTATCCTTATAAAATTATGTCCGTTCAGAATCTTTCTGAACAAAACATGCAGGACCGACCTAAGTATGCATTGGAAATAGGTAGGCTTATGCAGCAGAATACAAAGTTTTTAAATAAAATTCTATTCACGGAAAATCTTCCCTTTTCTTTAGCAGGGTACACACAAAAATAAACATTATTGGCCCAAAAAAACCCTCCCCAAATTCAGCAACATAAAAATTTTTTTTGTTTCCATGGCTTTCTTGATATCTATCTGTAAGGTTTGGCTTTTCCCGTGACCACCCATTAGGAGGCTCCCAGCAGCCTTTTTTTCCGAAACCAACAGGAAAACAGGTTTATTTCCTTTTTTTATGGGGGAAAACCCAAAATCTGCGCGCCATATTTTTTTTTTTACCTATTTATTTTAAAATTGAAATTTTATTAATTTTGTAAACTTTGACTTAACGAAGTTTTGCAATTTAAAAATTTTGGGATCCGGACTTATTAAAAAAGCTAGAAACTGCCGAATATGATTTAATAAAATACTGTGTTAGCCCCCATAAACCTAAAATGATACATCTGTTTCCAACACACTTGACCTTTTTTTCTTATATCGCAACCGATCAAAATGTATAATGTTCGTCCGTCCTTTCATGTCTCTCGCAATAAAAGTGCTCAGACCAAATAAAATTGGCGTATGATATATGTGAGCCACTTTAACCAATAAAAATTGACCAGTCACCCCAAAATTGAATTTTTATTAGAAATCGTTATGCGGAGCGTCGATCCAGGCCGAAGAGCGGAAAGAGTTTAGGATTATCCAAAATCCACCGTCGCGTCTAATAAAAAAGTAATAGTAGTACGAGAGCAAGATGAACATGCTGTTAAGCAAACTCCTATTCAGTTAAATTACTTATTTATTTATACCCAGTGACTTACAATCGTAAACAGGGAGTGCTTATATTATTTTTTACCACATTCTTATTATGTATGTATTTATGATTCACGGTCGATGGTAGGTTAGACGTTTATGGAAAACGGGAAGCAGAATTTTTCTGAAAATTTAGCATCTTACATTTTCTTACCTGTTCTATCGATCTAAAATATTTTCAGCATTGCGACGTTGCCGCTTCTATCAAAAAGCCCTAGAAACTTTATTTTTTTAAATGGAACACCCCCTATATTAACAAGTTTTTATATTTTTTCCCCTTTTTTTATAATACTTTTTTGTTAATATTGCCCTATACCTATCTCTATCGGTTTTCGAGATAAAAAATAATTTGTGTTAATTATGGTCCAAAACATGGCCCTAATTAAACTTAAGTAATTAGTGCTCTCAATTCATGAAAAGTTGATGTTTTGGTGGTAGTTTGAACAGACATGATGTATTTAATTTACACCGAAATCGACTCCATATCATACAGGGCGTGCTAAATTCCCATTTTTCCGTTATTCTTAAAAAGGGGGCAAAAGATCATTTTTTTTAAATGAAACCCCCTGTTTTTATTACTCAATAAAATAAAAGATGAGGAAGAACGCTTTAAGATGGCATATCATGTCCCTATACCTAAATCATCAAGTTTTTAATAAAAACCCTTTTTTGAAAAATTATTTTTTAAAGAATTTAATTTTAAGTAACCATGGAAATATCAAGCTTATGACAGTTTTACTACAAATAATTCAATTAACATGTGAAAGTACAGAAAATAACATAATTAAGATGAATTTAAAAAAAACAAAATTGTAAACAAAATAACAAATTTTTACAATAAATGCTGGAAATGTTGTCCATTACATTCTAAAAATTTTAAAATGTGCTTTTTAAAAACTCGTGGTTGCTTTTTCAATTTGATGAGGATCCAGTCTTCAATACACGGCACTATTCGCCGTCGCAGTTCTTCTTTAGTAGGCACTGGAGTAATGTCACCCTTTCTTTTAAAACACCCATAAAAAAGTCAAGCGGCGAGATCGGGTGATCTGGTAGCCAATCGGCCCTAAGCGCCAAACCAACGATCGTCAAACATTTCGTAAAAATTCCCTGGAAACTTCCTGGGTGCAATGAGCTGGCGCTCCGTCCAGTTGAAACCACGAATTCTATATTCTCTAAAGACAAATTATCGACGAAATCGGTAACAATCGTCCTTAGTATTTCGAGATATCTCTCAAAACCCTTGAGTGTGTCATCATAAAAAAAAAGCTAATTTTATCTTTTTCTTTAAAAAAACAGAAAACATTTAGGTCAAATTTTTCTTGAAACATTTCTTTTGTCACGTGAGTATTGCATAAACCCAAAAAGCTTATTGCTTCTATTAAAATCCATCCCTCGTAAATTTTGCTTCGCTCCAAATTATTTTTAATAAAATTCTGGATTCTCCTGTGTAAATATTAAAAGGGTTTCGCAAAAATGCACTCTACGTTCAAAGTCTTCAGCTTTAAGGGCTTGAACTTTAGTAAATTTATACGGATGCATTTCGTGATTTTCCAAAATTCGTTGTACTGAAGTATATGATACACCCAAATCTTCTTCTGCACTACGAATTGAAGCTTCTGGATATGCATAAAAATATGCCAAAACGTTAACAATATTGTATTCAATTGAAGTAACAGGTTTTGGTAATGTTGGAGGCGCTTTTAAATTTGAGCCATAGTTAATGAAATTATTTTGTAGTCGTTCAAACTTCCTCTCGTTCATTGGTGTTAATTCAGGATACATTTGGTTAAATTTTCTGCAACTTCTGGCAATGATTTGATCACATTGTCCGTGTAAAATAAATAATTTTATAAAAACTTCGCTTGAATAATCAATATTTGCGTTCACTTTGGGAGATTTTTTTAAACACCCTCAATAACTGTTTATAAGTTACTTATAAGTCACCAAACTGTCTTAAGCTTGATATTTCCATGGTTACTTAAAATTAAATTCTTTAAAAAATAATTTTTCACAAAAAAGCGGCTTTATTAAGCAAACTTGATGATTTAGGTATAGGGACATGATATGTCATCTTAAAGCGTTCTTCTTCATCTTTTATTTTATTGAGTAATATACAGTGGGTTTCATTTGAAAAAATAATCTTTTGACCCCTTTTAAGAATAACGGAAATAATAGTAATTTTAGCACGCCCTGTATGATATGGAGTCGATTTCTCGGTGTGAATTGAATACATTGTGTCTGTCTAAACTACCACCAAAACATCAACTTTTCATGAATTGAGAGCACTAATTTACATAAGTTTAATTAGGGCCATGTTTTGGACCATATTTAACACAAATTATTTTTTATCTCGAAAACCGATAGAGATAGGTGTTGGGCAATATTAACAAAAAAGTATTATAATAAAAGGGCGAATATAAAAACTTGTTAATATAGGGGGTGTTCCATTTAAAAAAATAAAGTTTCTAGGACTTTTTGATAGAAGCGGCAACGTCGCAATGCTGAAAATATTTTAGATCGATAGAACAGTAAAATAAAGTAAATTTGTGCAGAAAAATTCTGCTTCCCGTTTTCCATAAACGTCTAACCTACCATCGACCGTGAATCACCCTGTATATGCATATAAAGAAATTTTTAACGTAATTTTTACCCCTTTCAAGTAATTTGTACAGGGGTCAAGAGCCGATGATAATACAATTATTTTATTACTTTGTTCTAAAAAAATATCTAGATTAGTTTGCAGGTTAACTGTATAAAGTCCTATAAATGAAGGGACAAAGCTGTAAATAAATCTGCACAGTTTTGCCTTGTGGCGCAATTCTTAGGTCTTCGGGGATGCTTTCGAGCGCAAAAAAGTTTATCAACATTAACAGGTGGAAAAGGGCTGAAAATGGCCCCTTAAGGCCCAAAAAATGGGTTTTCCGCTAATATCTGCCAAAATATGCGAATTGGAGAATTTTTGTTGTGACAAAAAATGAAGATCGCCTTGTAATCTACAAAAATGGTCCTTATAACTTTTTTCGAAAAATTGGTAATTTTAGAGATAACGGAACCCAAAATCCCCTTATTTCAGCTAGAATACCGCTATCTTCATGGATTCACTAATAGGCGGGCGGATGAATTGTTTCATTACTCGGGCAATAATTTACATTTTTTATTCATTTAAAAATCATCGGAATGGAAAAACTCGTATCTATTATTGCATATGACTTTAAATCCATTCCGATTTTTCTAGAATATTAAAAAAACCGGCCAAAGGTTTTTTCACAATATTTTGAGAGTATCTCATTAATTTATTGATATTTTTTGAAAAAATGGTTTGTTATTACCATTTCTTTTTTATAATAAGACTTTAGCAAGTGTTTAATGATCCCAGAAAATTTCCTTCACCATCTTTCTTGCGTTTTGATAAAAATTGATTTGCCCATCTGCATTTTTTAGTAAGAAACTACTACTACCACATCTATCCAGTGTGGAATGTTATGGATTTTTCGGACGGCCGTTTTTGCGAAAAATATTGGTGTTGCGAAAAAATGGTAAGGACCATTTTTGTAGATTTCGAGGTGATCTTCATTTTTTGTCTGAACAAAAATTCTCTTATTCGCAGAATTTAGCAGATATTCGCGGAAAACTCATTTTTGAGACTTCGAGGGGCCATTTTTAGCGGGTTCCCAAGTCGAAATCGTCATAAACCTTTTCTCGCTCGTAAGCATCCGCGAAGACCTAAGAATTGCGCCACAAATAAAAACTGTACAGATTTCCCAAGGTAAAACACAGTATATGAAATTGTAACTATTTCATGAAACAAAGGACTAAACGAGTTTTGTTCTTAATAAAATGTTTATAGAAATTCTTATAGTTAAATCATTTGTAACGATGCTAAATAAATTTTTAAAATTTTATTTTCCACCCCTTTTTAAAAAAAAAGTTGCTTAAATTATGCTTTTTGAAAAAAAAAAGATGGGGGGTTTTCCACTGATGACATTTTTTTAACATTGAAAACTTGTAATAAAAACACAAAATTTTTGGTTTTTCTTATATTCATTTATAATATAGTGTTCTCAAAAAATAAGACAAAATTTTTCTTAAGAAAAATTTTAAAAAAAAATTAAATTATAGGAGGATTTTTCGTTGGGTTTTAAAAAAACATAGAACATTATTTAAAATAATATCTAGGTAAAAAAAAAATTTAAAAGTCGAATCAACATTAATGAGTAGATCACGTGATTGGTCATTTTGGGGGATTAAAAACAGCACGGTGATTTAATTTAAAAATTTTTTGGCACTAGGTCTTTAACTACATTTATACCACGGTATGTTTTTTAAAAAAAGGGGGAAGTTTTTTGATTGGAGCTAATTTTCTGAAGAAACTCAACGAATATAATTTTTCTTTCCCCAAAACTTTTTTTAAAAAAATTTACTTTTTCCCCTTTACAAACTTTACTTCAACGATGTCTGAAAAAAGGGGATACAGAGATGTTTGGTTCGTCTTCGTTTTTTAGCTACGGATTTCCCCCCCTGCGATTTGCTCGTTTCTTGTTATCGTTAACCTTATGGGGCTCATCAAAATTATCATTGTTCCGCAGCTCCAAGTTTTCTATTACCGTGGACAGAATCTGCCGACATATGGTATGCCCCTTGGTCTATTTAATGGTTACTTGTTGCGGCCCCGTTGGCTGATTCACAAGGGGAAAAAAATTTAAAATTACCAATTTTTTTTTCTGGCTCTGGTTTTCCCCCAAAAAGTAAATGTCTTTTCATCCATATTCATAACAGTAAAAAAATTTTTTACAATGGAGTAAAAATTTCGATCTTGTAAAGCTTGATGCCAGAAAAATTTTTCCTTTTTTGCAGGTACTATTTGGTCGCGTTTCATTGTATACCACGAGGCACTTAAAAATAATTTTTCTTTGATATGGGATAGCTGGCAACAAAAAATTTTTTTTGGGTCCACCCAAAAAAATCCTTTCATTCAACTCGTGGTTTCTATCTTATCAGCACTGTACGAATTTTTGTTATTTTTCTAGTTGCATTTTTTGTCGCATCCTGTATGATAGGAAAAAAGAAAAATAGGATATTAAATTTTTGAAAAAATTAAAATTGGGCTAAAACAAAACTGCAACTGAAAAAAAAAAAATTTGACAAAAAACCGCTATCTTAAAATACTTTTGTTTTTTTTTTCAACCCAACCTATTTTAAAAAAATTGATGCCTACAACCTTGCTTTTTTAAACCATTTAACAATTTTCTGCGGCCTTTTCCATAATGTTAATACCCTTTTCCTCTTTAAACTCCGAATAACAATAAAAAAAAAAAAGAAAAAAGTGCACGAATAAAAAAACCCCCTTAGGTTTTTAAAAATTAAGGATCAACACTGAACTGATTTTTAAAAGGGTAACACAGCAAGCAAAATACGCCACTTTAAAAGGCCTTTATTGGTCATTGCATTTACTGTGTTTTACCTTTAGCGGAAGCGTAGATACTAGGTTTTTTAATTTTTGGGTTTTTTAAAAAAAATTTTCAGATACTGTTTTTTTCCCCCTTTTAAATTTTTTGTTTTGCGTAAAATTTTTAAAATTTTGCACGTGGACCCCGGTTGGAAAGAAAAAACCCCCAGTATATATCAATATTTTAAAAAAAAGTTTTTTTTAAAAAAAATGCAAAATACTGTGTTTTCCGGGAAAAAAACCCTATGCTGATAAGGTTTTTTTAAATTTTTTTATAATAATATATTCGTAAAAGATGAAATCCATTTAATATCCTCCTTTAGGGTTTGTCGGCATAATAACTATGCCCTTTTTTAAAATTCAGACCACAGTTTTTTCATTAAGTATCTTTAAATCGAAATTTTTTTTTGTAATACACCGAAAAAAACCTTTAAAAAAGGCCTTTTATAATTTTTTTTTTTTTTAAAGACGTTTTTTTTAAGTGACACTAATTTTTAACTTGTATGTATAGTATTAAAAAAAAACCAGAAAGGTGAGTGGTATGGTGTATTAATTGATTTTAAGTTTATCGGGGTTTTCTTCAGCATCAAACATGGGTAACCATGTATTATTTAAATTAACAGGTTTTGTCTTTATTTAAAAAAAAAAATGCATTTTTTTTTTTTTTACGTTTTTTTTTTTTTTTCCCTTTTCAAAAAAGTTTCATTTTATTATGTGGTTATTATCAAGTGCGTGTTGACAGTTTTTTTATTTTGTGGAATTCTGCGTTTCTAATATATGTTCTATGTTCTTTTATGCGTTTGGCTAATGGTCTGGAAGTTTCACCTATATAAAATTTATTACATTCCTGAGTATATAGTCCACAGATTATTCATATTAATAAAGAAAAATATACATCAAATTTGGGCGAACATTGTTAGGACAGTTAACATACCGGTTTATTTTCGCGAGAAGCGATAACGTAGGGGAAGGTGTTCTGACGTCAGTATCTACGTCATTACTTTGTACCCAGTATCTACGCTATCATCGTCAGAAGAGCTTTTTTAATAATGATTTCAGGTTTAAATTTAAAATAATGGATTCGCGGCTTTTCTAAAGTTTTTGGTTCCCTTTGTGATTTTTTTTGCTATGGTTTAACAACTATTTGGATTGCAGATTTTGGTTTATGAGTTAATTCCCAAATGGATTTCAATTATATTTAAATCATAAAGGAAAATTTACTTGTTATGATTATTTAGGCAATATCATATTAAATGAAAAACTTGGTTTATATATTATCTTTTCGACTTATTTCTTAATACTCCAAAGTGCCCATTTAAATTTAAACTTAAAAAGTGTATTAAACGATTAGTATGTAGGTGATACGTAAAAAACCATTTGTTTTTTTGCGAGGATAGGCGGGTTAAACACATTGGTTAAATTAATTGGGGGAAATAACTGCTATCAACCCAAGAAGGGTGCAAGGAGTGCTCGATCCCATTTAAGCCCATGGCCGTTTGCCTTGTTTTTGTTTACAAGTAATATAAAGTCTTAATTTTTAAATATTATACATTACAGTTCTAATAGTAAGTGCATATTGAAAATAGTTTTAAAAGTTAGCTGATCCCAACCCAAAATTAATAAAATAAATCCTTCTGGGCAAAATGGGCAAGTGGTGACATCCAAACATAACCTATCTGTGGACAATTAGTAAGAAATCTGACTTTCCTTGTGATTGGTTACGTATATCAACCAGTAGTTAAAAACGGTAAGTCGCGAAAAGATCATTATGATCTCGTTGCACTTGTCCGCACTGCTAAGCGGCAAGTCTGCCTCTAATGGAAGATATTTTCGAAGGATAACCCATGAACATATCCAAACTATTTCCATAACACCCTGTATAGTACAAATTCGACAGAGATTAAATAAGTTAAAAACAGCTAAACACGAAATATAATTCTTTAATTTATCACAGCAGAATACATAATTAAATTAGTTGAAAAGGGTGTTCCTTCGAGCATATTTCTCCTAAAAAGCAGCGCCTCTGTGCGAACAGGCGAAAGACTATGAGGTATATACAAGTCTTCGCCGAACAATTATATTTAGAAGCCGGAAGTGAGGGACTAAACAGTACACTTGCTCATTGCATGGCCCAGCAAGGTGCCGCTAGAGATTATATGCCTGAAGGCTAATCCCAAGCAAACGATCAAGAAAGTTTCAGATCAACTTTTTGAAATATCCTTATTCGAATAATTATAATTCTTGCGCTTGTCCCGGTTGTCGAATGCCTAGGCAGTCAGGTAAAACCGTCTAACCTTATTTTATAGTAAGATGTTTAGTGGGACGTGTGATTGACAAATTTTATATTTTTTTCATAAACCTCCTATATTTTTCCGTATTTTTTTTTACTGTATTTACCTCTTTATCAAAGGCAGTTATTTAAAATTTTACAATGGAAAAAGTGCCTGACGAGAAGATATCAACTATTTCAAAAGGGCTGGTCGAATTATTCCGAAACAAGTACATGAAGGAAGGTGCGTGAGTGGTGGTGAGGTAGAATTTTCTACATCTCTTTCTGTTAAAAAAGATGTGTCTGAGCAAATTGATAATTACTTCTCAAAAAATTAGTCAAAAAGGGACATGATCTAGAAGATGTTTTATAGAGGATAAAATCTCCTGCGGACTGTAAAGTGGAGCCAAAAGAAAACAGAGCTTTGCTTGGAATTTAAATGCTCTCCAAAAAATACTATTATGCAACGTATTTTCGAATTCTCGGGTTATGGTTAATTGGGTAAAGTTAATATCAATAATAGTAAATTTGTAATTTAACTTTAAGAGTTTTTTCTTAATTAGCTATTTACAGGGTGAGGATCAATTAGATCTGGGGACCAAATCACGAAGACTTACTTTATTTACACACATGTGTTTACACCAACTTTATTTTGTCGATCCCAATCCGGCTTTAACTAGTACAAAAGGTGTTTATTTAAATTTTACATTACTGACATGACGCCGATTTTCATGAATTTTTGCATATGGGGGCTTTTTGTGAATTTTGCCTATCACGAATCTAAAAATAAGTTTCCTTCAATGTCTGGGTTTTTATGAGCCTACAAGTTTTGAATAAACAAATTCACTAAAATGTACATGGTATTACCTATTTTAGTAAAACGCACCTCAAATAAATCCAGTATCTTACATTAAAATTTAATTGTACATTAGGCCACCAGTTATACACAAAATTTAAAAAGAGCCGCTTTCTTCGCCCGAAATTTGAATCGATTTCCTGATCATGATTTATATGTTCGATGGAACATGTTTAGTTCTGTTGATCGAAAGAACGTGAACAGCTGTGAAACTATAAACAATGGAAGTGACAATGACATTTTAAAATGTTTGTTGACAAATGTTATGCTGTTGGGGTTGTTACAATTGGCTGTTTCTTACGCTACGTAAATTCTGAAGAATTCATATTGCCCCTAATCGTTTAAATAAAATACTAATAACGTAAATCGT
>JAHBCN010025102.1:0-11483 GCA_019359885.1 Listronotus oregonensis | reverse complement strand
AAAAAAAAAAAATTTTGGCTCGGATTTTTTTTGTCCTGAATGGATTAACCTAAAATTTTTACAGAAGATAGGATGTAGCCCAAGGATCAAAGTTTATATCATGCCGAGGGGTGCTTTTATCCTGGGGTGGTTGCCACCCCATCTTGGAGGTGGAAATTTTTATTAATATTTTAACTACACGAACCGATGAAGAAAGTAATTTTAAGTAAAAAATGCTCTATACATTTTTTTCGTAAAACCAATATTTTTTTAGTTATTCGCGATTGATAGTAAAAGTTTTTCGAAGAAAAAATCGACGTTTTTAATGGGTTTTTCGCGAATAACTCAAAAAATATGCATTTTTTTTAAACTATACCCCCTAATTCCCCTCCTAATTAAAATAGATTTTTACCCTTTTGCGATTCTTTTTATATATGAACTAATAATACAATTTAAAAGTTTGACTAATTTAAAACGCCTAACTTTAGAAAATTTGGAGCTTAAAGTGAAAAATTATTTTTCGCAATTTCGTAAAAATAGCCTTTTTCTTTAAAATAACTTCAACAATACTGGAGATAAGAAAAAAATGCTAAAGTATCGAATTGTAGCTTTTTAATTTCAAAGATTTTTCGTTTTTTAGATTTTTCTGTACAATCAATATTTTGCGAGATATCGCCGTTTAAAGCCTCTATTTACGAGCGAGCACCACGTTATTCGAGCCCTTGAAATTCATCCCATTTTAAAACTAAGGAATTTAATAGGATTAATTTTACAAAGCTTTGTAGCTCTTAAAAACCCTACAAAATCATTTTTAAAAAAACTTTTTATCATTAAAACTAAAGCAATTTTTTAGCATTATTTCTGGGACTATAATTATGTATTATCAAAGCGTTTTAATTTGTCAAAAACAATTTTTATAGTAAATCTCATGAGGGGTGGGTATTTAAGGTTGTATTGTAGTTAAATATTTATTATACCGTAAACGGTTAAGATTTTTTTTTCTACAATACAGGGTTATCCAAATTAAGTGTCCACCATTGGTAACTTTGTTATTAGTGAAAATACAAAGTTGTTTAAATTAGCAAACTAGTAGCATTTTTAACGCTGGTAAAAATGAGAAATAAAAAAAAACAGTTGAGAATCGTTATTTTGATTTTTTCAGTAAAATAACATTTTTTTTCAATGGAAACCCCTGTATATTATTTTTTTCGTTAAAATATCAAATTCTAAACCAAAAAAAGTTTATAATGATTTTCTCCTAGGTTACAAATTGTTGAAGTTATGGCCCCAATCTGAAACAATTAAATTGTATCGACAAACTTTATTTTCAACATCAACTCATAATCTTACAAACTAAAATAACTTTTTTTTTTAAAGAAGGTGCTCGAAAACACCACCTTGTTCTTCAAAACATTTTGGGCACTTTTTTCAACTGCTTGAACTGTCTTAAGTATGGTCCTACCATCTATCTGGGTTATCTTTTCCCTAACTTCAGTCTTTAAAGCGTCGACGTTATCGTACCTTCGCTTGTAAATTTGGTTCTTTAGTAACCCCACAAGAAGTAGTCATGGGGTTAGATCTGGGATCTGGGAGACCACTGGATTGGGCCATTTGTTCCATCCACTGATCATTAAAAGTAGTACTTAAAAAATGATAAGTACCTCTGGAGTTGTGGGCGGTGCGCCATGTTGCTGAAAATGCAGATGATGTCTACTTATAAGATCCAATTCGTCAAGAAATTATTCAGAATTTCTGTCATAAATTCCCATATCTTTCACCAGTTAGGTGCCCTCATAAAAGAACGGACCAACAATTTTTGAACCATTTATACCGCACCAAACGTTGAAACTGAAACGGACTTGCGGACCTCTTGGATGTACTAACAAAAGATTTTCTCTTGACCAATAATGGTGGTTTTTTTCTATTAAACATTCCAGAATTTGAGAAATTTGATTCATCTGTCCATAAAATGTAGCGAAAGTTATTTATATTTTGGCGACAGAAGTTAAGATACCAATGGCAAAAAAACAAGTCTTTCTCTGGATCCCTTGCCAAAAGCGTTTGAATGGTCAATTTATACGGAATAAATTTGTACTTTTTTAAAATCCTTTGAACAATACCATAACTGAAATTAGAGTCCTTGAGAATATCTGTTATTGAATTCTCACGATAAGCTTCGAAAGATCCCATAACTGCAATTTCCGTGGCCTCGCTTATTGTGAATTCTTTTTTGTCCTTGTTTTAGCAACAACATTTTCGTTGCCCCTAAATTTTCGATAAAGTCTCAGAAAATATCGTTCATACGGTTCAATGCGAGCGGGATATAATTCACTGTAGTATTCTCTTGCTCTCAAGGAGGATTTTTCTGCACACTAAATAGCATTCTAAACATCACACTTTTCTTCATGAGAGAACATTTTTTTTAAATTAATGACTTGACACAATAAAGCTTATAAACAAGTATTGTTTAGAAGCTTTAAGTTTATAAGCAATACACTAATGTTTGACATTATTTGATTTTATCATTGTTTTCCAAAGCCTTCTAGTTGCGAGTATGTCCAGTTCAGCAATTTGTCGCTTATCTTAATGCTGTCAAATCGCGAAGGCCATGTTGTTTTCATAGCCGTCTTAATATTGTAATACTGCAAATAATTAAAAATATTTATCGTTATTTTACCTTTATTTTTGACTCTAGCGGAAAAGTCATAATAAACTTTTTGTTTAAAATTTGATGTTTTAACAGAAAACAATATAATATACAGGGGTTTCCATTTAAAAAATGTTATTTTATGAAAACTCAAAAACACGTTTCTCAATTGTTTTTTTTCTATTTCTCCTTTTTACCAGCGTTAAAAATGCTACTAGTTTGCTAATTTAAACATCTTTGTATTTTCACTAATAACAAAGTTACCAATGGTAGACACTTAATTTGGATAACCCTGTATAGGTGTCATTAAATAATTTTAAGTTGAAAAAAACATTTTTTTTTGTAATTTTATTATTAAGGGTGATTTTTAAGGGTTCAAACATTACAAATATAACATAAAAATATATTTATTCTACATATTTAGCTATGCTTTTAATTTACATAATGTCCATTTCTATGTTTTTTAATTTTTTTAGTATAAGGAGTGGTTTTTACCCCCTAAAAATTAAAAGCACACTTTAGGCATATACAAACTTTAATCCAGAGGGTGAAAGCATAAAAATCGAAAATGTACAAACAAATCCGGAGGTCAAACACCTTTTTTCTCACCGGACACGGCATTAGTTGGGATTTTCATTTTTTTTATATTTTATTTTAGTTCTACAAATATTAAATTGATCCGGTAATTATTCTCAAAGATATTCGCATATTTGTAAGGACCTTTTCAAGTGCTAGATCCGTCTTTTGAAACTTTAAACGCGTTTATCTTGAAACTATGTTTTCAATATCGGTGAGCATGATTTCTCCAAACAATTAAGTTTAAAATTTTACACAATCTTCGTAGATATATTTCCCAGGTATAAATTAAAAAATCGTGTTTTTCTTATAAAACGACAAAACTTGTTGAACAAACTGGTATATTTACAAGCTTTTATTAAAACAATATGTAATATTGAGTGAACCATTTAAAAATATGGTCTATATTTAAATTATACTAAAAGGGCATTATTTTTAGTAAGTTGTCCCTTTTTAAAAATTAAAAGAAACAAATAAAGAAAATATAAAACATCCAATTTTAGTTCATTTCTTTTTTCCAGTCTTCTTGGCGCTATATCAATTAGAAATTAGACATTAATTGATTGGTCAGTTGAACATATTAAAACGGGCGTAACAACTTGTGAATATAATGTTTTGCAAAATACCCAGACATTATAATTTAAAAAGGAGTGTCTGATTACAAACAAACTATATACAGTGTCACCAGTAAAGTCCGCATATATGGCATTTCTCTTTGTTATAAGATTTATTCAATATTTGACATTGGCATCAATTTCTGCTGTCATAGAGACTCAACAAAATCTACATAGAACTTCTTAGTTTTCACAATGCCAACCATTTTTTTTAAACCGTATAAGGTAACTTTCTAAACTATCTATTTTGGAAAAGTAACTTTGTGTCCAAAAGTACTGTATTTTAATATTAAGAAAATAGTTTAACTGAAAAGTGTAAAATTCTCTAATAAAAAAAGTATTTTTTCCACAAACGTCAGTGAAAGTTTAATTTTTAATGCATGCTGTCAGTGTCTAGAAAGTCATTTTATGACACTGGTGTTAAAAGTAATTACTTTCGGCACTTGTGCTAAAAGTGATTTACTCTTAACACAGATAAAAAATTACAGAAACGTAATACTTAGCATTAGAATCAAAATATATTATTTATTCAATTAAAAGTATAATTGCTGAGAATGCAATTAGAATAAGAATCTCAAGGTCTCAATCTTATTGGTGGTTGTTACACAATTTACTTTGGTAAGACATGTATCTGAGCAGGAAGCAATGTCACCCACCAAAGTTTTGGACAAAATTTAATAATCAATTTACTTTTTCTCTTGTAGCGAGTCTTCCATATAAACATCTGCTACTGTACTGGACTTCCATCCACCGTGTCTCTTAATAGTAGTAAGTTTAGCATCAGAGGCCGCCAACCTACTAGCTGAGGAACGTCGAAAGCAATGTCCAGTGTAAAGATAGGAACCGGGCAAATTTAGAAATTTAGCCATTTGGGCAGGCATTTTACCAAATGTGTTCTTGAATAATTATTTACTGGACAAAGAGCTATGTACTTTTTATAATAGTTCAAATTACAAAGGTTCGTTGCATATAATGAGTTTTTGTGTCTGGCATATGACAAATTACACAGTTCTTGTTGACGACAGGCTTCAAATATACCGAAAATCGCGGCTACTTTTTGCATAAGAAATTTATTTTTTTGATCACTTTCCATCGAACAAGAATTCGCAATTATTTGACTTTACTTGATAACAAAGACAAATCAATAAATTCGATTTTTTTACCTTAGCAACTTATTTTATAGATAATTTAGATGAAATTAGATTTAAAAAATAATAACAACAACAAAAAAAATCATTAGTTTGGTTTTTTAATGTCGTTTGTAGAAAATATAGTGTATAATATGCGTGCTAAAAGTGATTTTATTTTGTTCGAAGGCATGGAACACTCCGCTTTTGGCGTCGCGTTCCAAACTGTTCTTCTCACAAAATAAAATGTCACTTTTAGCACTGATATCATAAATAACTATTTTAATTTTTGTATATGACTTTATATTAGAAAATTTGACTCTTTTAACTTAAACTACTTTCTTAAGAGTACATTTACGCTACACCTTAGGGGTCGGGCGAAAGGACGTGGAAATGGTGGGCGGAGACTAACAAACTCCCACTACCAAAATTTTCGTATAGCCGCATTAAAAATTGTATATTTTATTTAGGTTCTTCCAAATTCGGTGTATCGATGCGATGTTGTTTCCGATTGCAAGCCTACAGGAGATAACGTTTTTCGGTAACTATTTTTCACTTAAATGACATAAATTATACACCATTTTACAGGTAAGGAAATAATCTATGCCTCTGCTGTAACGGATTTTTAAAATATAAGTCGAGTTAAGAAAAAATAGTATCTAAACATAACCGATTTTGGGGTGACTTTCACTCAAGGAAATATTAAAAACTAAATCCAAATTTAAAAAACTATTACAGCAGAAGCCTGGATTTAAGTGTTGGCTTTCATATAGTTTTTGAAAATTATCGATAAGTTATACTGTTTTTGAGAAAAACATTATGCTCTGAACACCAAATTGGATCCAATTTTTGCGGAGCGAATGGACTCTTAATATTAAAGTAAATTACTCTGCGACACAAAGTACCTTTTTAAAAATGGATATTTTATGAAGTTACCTGATACATGGTGAAAATCAAATAAACTTTGTATCAAATGTGACGATATAAAAAATTCTGTGACGAAAAAAAAATAACGGGAATCATAACAAACGATTTGAAGAAAATTCAAATGCAGATAGATATCTAGACATACTCCAATCAAACCTCTTTAATATCTTTGATAATGTTTCTTTAAATGAAGAAATAAAGATTTCCTAGGAACAAATAGACCTAAGGGGTGGCCACCACAATCTCCGGATCTAACATCTTCAGATTGGTTTTTGGGGAGTGTTGGAAAATAAAATTTATAATGAAGTCATTTTAACCCGACAACAACTTGATCAAATAATTCATAAGGCCTTTACTGAAATAAAACCATTACATATCATGAATGCCTTAAAATCCGTTCGAAAAAATGTCAAGAGTGCATTGAAAACAACGAAGGGACTACCGAACCTTACCCTCCTCCCCGTAACAAAATAAACAATAAAAGAAAATCCAGTATAATGCGGACTTTACTGATCAAACTGTATATTCAAAAAAGGAGTGCCTGATTAGAAACAAATGGTATACATATTGTTTTCACATGGCATAAATATTTTTTTTATTTCTATTTGCGATACGAAGGCGGAAAACCCACATTAATTAGGTTTTTTGCCATTCATTTAGCGTATGTGTGTCATTTTATGATAATTAAAACAATATTATCGACTTAAGCGGCCCAATATCACAAAGCTATTTAAAATAAATATGATATTTAGGTTTCCCAAAACAATTATGTTAAATAAGGGCCAAGTTCCTATCCAAAAATCTTGGCCTCTAACATTAGAACAAGTTCGTTTTTGACTTGGAAAGTTTTATGCTGATCTGCCTGTATTAGTAAAAAAACTGTGTGGCACTACGTGTTGCTTTGTTGGGAGCTGCCAAAGGAGAAATGATACCGACCAACTTTTCGAAGCAGAAGCAGTAAAAATACCTATAAAAGAGGGACAAATCCCCTACAGCTCGTCGGTAGGGAAGAGAAATAAGCTCCTCTGTAAGTGTGGGATCATTAATTAGACGAACAGCTCTTCTTTAAATAAAGTCAAGAACGTTAAGTGCTGGCTCGCAAAAGGAATCCAAGCTCTTTTGAAGCTGCTGAGGCTATGAATGTAATGTTTTTGTGCTAGTTAAGGTTGTTCTCAAAAGTAACACCCACAAGATTAAATGATTCTTTGTTCTGCAAAACTTGGCCGCTCATATGTAACGGATGAGCATTGAGAGATTTTTTTGCGATAGTAAACATGACTGTGTTTTGGAGGCATTAAACTGGACCACATTTTTGGCGCTCCAATCCAAGATTAGTTTAAGTGCAAGAGATATCCACATTGACCTGCGCATGTTTTAAAAATCAGAATTAGAAGGAGCAGGGGCAACTGTTGGAAGAGGAAGATTAATGGAAGGATCGAGGGTAGAATTAGCAGCAAATTATTGGGCAAATAGTTTGGCTTTTCCTTTAGAGGTAGACACAATTTTATCTTTAAAGATTAGCCATTCGAGCAGAAAAGGGCTTATCCTTTATTTGATTGAAAAAATGTCTTGCTTCTGAAAGAGTTTGAATATACTGATTTTTTGCTTTGGGTGGTATCCTGTCGGTTTAAGTAGGGTTTAAGCTTTTGTGGGGTTTTTGTAAGTCTGGTTTTTCAACAGGATTTAGAAAACCCAGGTTTTGATTTGGGGGTTTGGAGTTCCTTTTGGTATGCTTTTTCCGCAAGTAAGCAAGTAAATGAATTAAATCTATACTGTTTACGTAAAAAATTTCGGGGTCAAATTTTGAATGAGGTTAAGGGGAGCGCTTTACTGCCAAATACGAACTAATGGTTAAAAAAAAAGGGGTGGAAAACCCCAAAACCCCAAATAGGGAAAAGGTAATGTATAAACAGAAGCGGAAACCCCAACTGTGGAAAAAAGGGGGAGACAAAGCTTTCGTGTGATAGATCAAGCGCTGTCTCAACGCGAAACCAGCGATTCGAGGAAGGGGAACCCTTTGTGAGCTTACGCGTTTAAGCTATTTTGGCGCTATGCCCCGGTTTAAATTGGGTTATTTTTTAATGGTTTTTTTTTTTTTTGTTTTTTTGGGAAAATCCATGTTCGGTTTTGAATTTTTACATCATAGGGGTTTATTAAGTTTGCACGTTTTTTTCTTTAAAAAACCCCGGATTTCCCATAGCCACTAAAGGGAAAAAACGTAGCTGATTTTTCAGAAAGCGATGTATTTGCTGACGGTTCATTTTAACAAACGGGTTTAATATCAAATTTTTTTTGAAAAATCAAACATAATAAATAAAATTCCTATAAAAGAAAAACTGGACTACAAAAATTTAAAATTTATGCGACATTTCAACCAAAAAATCTTATAACAGTATGGTGGCTAACAGGTTAGAAATCAAGTGGTATTGATTTAAATACAAAACCCGAAACAAAAAAACCTGGGAAAAACTTTTTTTTTTTGTTCCCTTTAAAAAGGAAAACCCCCATTTAAAGTTTAAACTTTATAACTTAAAAAAAAAATTTTACCTTGGCTTTGATAACTTTAAGTAGTAGCGGGGGCCCCCCCTAAAATATTTATCAGTGACTCATCGTAAGTAGATGTAAAAAAAATTTTTCTTTGAAACTTTTTGTTTGAATTTGTTTTTACAAAATTTTCGCTGCAAGCAAAAGGTAAAAAAAAAACTGTAAAATAAAACAAAGTTGGAAAGAAATATATAATCTAAAAACCCCTTTTAAGTCAACTTTGAACTTTTTAAAACCCCCCTTACTTCAACTTCATAAAAAAAAAACTTTTTTTTTTTTTAAAAAGGGGAACTATTGGGCGTTATCGGTTTTTTTTTTGTACTATCTCCATTAATTTTAAGGTCAAACTCTCGGCCGAACAGTCAGCCTAATTTGATCAAAAACCCCGAAAAATAAAAAAAAAGGGGCCCCTTAGACCGCGCCATTTTTAAAGGTATATCAAATTTTTTTAATATCCCCAGAAACAAACAGGCGCTTCTTAAATTAACTGTATGGAAATCATTTTTTGGTTCATGAAGTTTTCCCCAAATTTAAAAATCCCTAAAATGATGGACAACGTTTTTTCTGTTTTTACCCCTTTTATAGAAATGACCCTTTTGGGAAAAAAACCCTTTATTGGTTTTCAACAACGTATATCTCTGAAACACTTGTGAACATGCTTTTTCATTGTACTTCGTCATCAAGCCAACCAAAGCCTTCTTTGCTGTATCGTAGGACTCGCCCAAAGGGGATCGAGGAAAGACGCTCGTTTGTTTCGATGTTCCTTCCGGTGGCGCCACTCTAGTCCTTCATCTTTGACGTCCTGGACGATTCGTCGGCGCTCGGTGTTTACCAGGGTTTTTGTTGAACCTGGAAAAAAAATGAATATATCATTATATAAATGTGTGATTAGACGTCAATTCTCGTACAGTGACGGCCTTCTTTGGGCAAAAAATTTGCAAATTTTTATTTTCGTCTTTTTGTAAATCGCTTTTTTTACCCCGTTTTATTTTTAATTACTAAAAAAAGTAAAAGATAAAAAAAAAAAAATGTTTTATAAAAACTAACAAATTAAAAAATTTAAATTTAAACATTTTAATAAATTAAAAAAAACTTAAAATTCCTTCTATCTCCAGATTTAAAAACCCCGGGAAAAAAGGGAAAACTGACGCCCGGGGGGTTTGGGTTCTTTTTAAAATGGCATCGGCGCCCCCCTGGACACCTGGTGCTGCGAATACTGGACGTGGATCACCCCGAGAATTTTCCCAAAATTCGCCAAAAAGCCAAAAATTTAGAGGGGCGTTTTTTGGGGGCAATCCAAATTTTACGCGAAAAGACACTAACATGGTGGACCATCAAAAGCTGTAAATTTTATTTTTTTATTTTTTGTCAAAAAAAAAAGTAAGTTTAAAAAAATTTTTCCCCTTTTACTTTCCATTTAATTTTTTTTTTCTTTTTACGGTACACCGGGGGTTTTGGGGTCGTTTCCCTAAAATTCGGATTCAGCGCCCCAAAAAAACCCATAACGATTTTGGTTTTTCTTTTCGATTGTGGGAAAAAACCCCCGGGATGGGTCCCGGCGGGTTTCCTCCCCGGTTTCGGTGCAAAATTCCGGTTCAGCGCCCCAGAATAAACACCTATAACGTTTTTTTTGGGTTCGTCTTTTGGAGGGAACCTCGGAAGGTCCGCCTCCAAAGTTCCTCCAGGGTCGGGGGGTTGCGTCCATATTTTTTTTAGGCCCCAAAAAATCCGGGCGTCGAGTTTATCTCTTTCCCCACTTTTTGGGAGAGTCCCCCAGTTATGTTCATCGGCATTCCTGAGCTTCAGGAGTCTGTGGGTCAATTTGAAAATCATAATCGGATCAGCGATCTCGCACCCAAACCCAAAAATTTGGGTTTCCCATTTTTACAAATAATTAAAAATTAAAAACCCTCAAAAAATGCATTTTGGCGCAGGGAATTTTCGGTTTTGTGAAAATGGCATTTTTTTAAAAAAAAATTTTGGGAAACGAAGCAAAAAACCCATTCTGATCCGTCAGTCCCCCGAACTTTGCCAGTGCTTCATTGCCTCGACTCTTGGCATCTTGTCCTTTTAAAATTTTTTTTTAAAAAAAAATGAAAACCCAACTTAACAAATTTTTCCAAAGGAATTTTTTTACCTCGAAGCGCACAGGGTAAAAGGAACAGAGATTTTCCAAAATGACCCAACACTATCATGGAAAAATTTTGCCAAAAGGGGTTTTTTATTCAGAAAAGTTGCTTTTGAAATTGTCGAGAAAACCCCAAAAAATTTTGATCTCTTTAGCAATAACAGAATATGTGTCGGGGTTTTGCTGTGCTTTTATATGTACGTCTAGGGAAAATATGATGCTACATTTCAAACGCATGAAGCCTATTAAAATCCTTAAAAAATTTTCTTCGAGGGGCCAAAAAAAAGGCAAAATAAATCCAAAAGGGGGTTTTTAATAGGGCCTTCTTTAACTAAAATATTGGGCTTTCATTCCTTTATTTAAATTGGAATGTTTTTTTTTAAAGTATACCTTTATCATGCCTTCATTTATGGATTATACCTGCCGACAAAATAAAAGTGCGAATCAGTGGTATAAAAAAAAGAAATTGGGACGGATCTAATAATATAAATATTTATAATTTTTTTTTAGGTAGGTATAATCTTATAATTACATTAAAAATTAAATATATCAAACAATAAATTTTAACTATTTATCTATAAAATTACATTTTTAATCAAATATCTAAATCTATTTCTGTTTTACTATCAAGTCATCATTGAGATTAATTAAAAATGATTTTTTGTTTTGTTAAATTTTAAAGTCCTCAATTTTTTTAAAGTGCTGTAGGAATTTTTTCAGCTCTCAACTGGTATGTTAGAATTAAATTATTAATCAAATTTATAACACTGGGTTAAGGCATTCATCATCGCGTAAATTCAAAAAGTGTTGACGGTAATGAATGAACAACCCCGTTTCGAACCATCGGCAACAATGTACTCGCATGCCAACCCCACAAAAACTATTTCCCCCCCGGGTCGGTTTTATTTTAAAAAATAACAAAAACCGAATGGGCATCGGCA
>JAHBCN010025101.1:0-11510 GCA_019359885.1 Listronotus oregonensis | reverse complement strand
TGCGAAAAAATACAACTCTCCACTCCGTCAAAAAGTTCTTGATCAGGCAAAAGTAATCGTAAAGCACGATGGGCTTGCGGCAACTCTGGTCTTTTTCTCCCCCTGCACTAATCAGGGGGGATTTTCGTCCAGACACTCTTGTGCCACGTACATTTTTAAGTCGACGAAAAAACTTAGATGTTACTCCGGGACCCCGTAAAGCAGTTGAGTGAAAAATAATTTTTTTTTGGTGTTGACTCGATGTTTTCCCCTGACCTGGACCCCACGTCTCAGGCTGGCGCCCCATTATCCATGGGTTATAGTGCTTCTGGCTTTTCCAAAAATTTGCTTTAACGTTTTCTGCCCCTCGTTTTAATAACACTTGAGCAAATTTTTGGCCCATTTAAAAAAATAATGTTAACAAACGTCCCTGACCCTTTTTAAAAAAAACAAAAACAACGGGTGCCCGGGAAAAAACATAAAAAAATTTTAATGACTCTTAGGCCCGGGAAAAGCTTGGGAAAAACTTTCTATGGTTAAGTGCCCATATTGCAACCGTATTGGGAACAAAGGGGGGGTTGTTATTTAGGGTCATTTTTTTTTGAAGTTTTTTTTTGCTATTTTTTAAAAAAATTATGTTTCTTTGAACATTTTCGAAAAAAAAGTTTCCTTTAAAGGTCATAGTAAAAGGTTTTTCAAGATAAACGGATTTGCGACTTCAATGCTTACTGAAAACAGGTTTGAATAAAAATAAAAAATTTGAATACTTTTTTAAATTTTCAACACCTTTTTGAAATGTATAATAACATTAAAAGGGTTTTAAAAAAATTAGGGACGGCGTTTATATTATTTTGTTTATTTCTATTAATAAAATTTTTTTAAAAAAAAAAATTGAGCAAAAATGTGTTTATCTAAAAACCTGACTATTGATTATCCCAAGGAAATTTTTTTACGTAAAAATGTTCAAAGAAACATAATTTTTTTACAAAATGAAAAATCCTCCGCAAAAAGCATGCCCTTAACTACCCCCCCTTTGCCCCCAGGTTGTATGAGTCACCTGATTTTTCAAAAGTGACCTTTAATCCTCAACTTTACTGAAGTTAATTAATATATTGTAAGTAGATCCCAATAAATTAAAAAAAACCCACTTTTTGCAATCTTCGGGTTAGCTCCTCAAAAAGCATTTGGACCTATTTAATATGCTTTTTCATATCTTTTCATTAAATCTTTTAAAATTTTTCATATCTTTCCGGCCCCATAAACATAATCTTTTCTTACCATCAACAAATTTGTTAAAGTAATTTTAATTTCTTTATTGTTTAAACATATTTTTTAAAAATTTGTGTTTATTTTAAGAATAAATAATTCCTACCAATTCCTGAAGTTTATCATTTGTCATTATATTTTACTTTTCAGGTTTTAAATTTAGGGAAAATGCGATTTTTGGTTTTTCTTGTATAACACCAAGGGTGGTTTTAAGACCTTAATGGTTCATGGTTGAAAAAAAGGCTAAAGAATAATCTTGAAAGGAAAGGTTAGTCACTAGTACTTGTTAGGTCATCTCCAATGCTATCTAAAGCAATTGGTGAAGGTTAACAGGGTTTACCCATTTATTTTTAAATATTAGTTTATATAACAATACTTATATATTTAAATTTAATTAAAGAATGATTGTTTAATGTTTAAAATATATATAATACGTTTTACACTTAAGATTAGATACATTAGATACAGTAAAGATAAGTTGTTACTAAAACCTAAGGGCATTTATACTATTTTTCTATTTTTATATTAAAGTTGTTTTATAAAAGTCTCTTTTTGACTTCACGTTCCGAATACAACCCAAGTAAAAGCAGAGTAACCACATGGGATCCTACCGTTACATGTTGAGAAGTCAGAAAAAATCTACCGTCCGTGATATGGTAAATGCGCCTATGGGAAATCATTTAAACATGCGTTTGACTCTGGAACAATTCAAATTTATCGTGGAACAAGAAAGCATCCAAGTGCCTACCGATAAGTATGTACCGAACTCCAACACAGAACCCAGCTTTTGAAAGTCCCAGAAAGAACACTGAAAGCGTTGGCCCTCCCCACAAAGGATCAACCCCAAAGAACACAGAAGCAGTATGTATGTAAGTTTATTTGGGAAAAAGTTTTTTTATTATTATTTTTTATATTTATTATGAACATTTGTTAAAAGTCTTCGACCTCAACCTCTAGAGAACGTTTTATTATCTGATTTAAATTTTATTAAATATTATTTATTTAATTCGCTAAAAACATATACGAGGACTCAGTTAAATTGTGCGACATTATAAAAAAGGCAAAAGAACGCCGTGACTTAGTTAATAAATAATTTAATTCTAGAAGTAGGGAAGTTAGAAAAAAAGCTTAATAATATACAAAAAAGAAAGCATCTCTTTGAGCCTAAACCAAAAAATCATATTCAGATTATAACAAAGCATTGAATCTCACCTTTTTCGCGTTCTCTCCTGAACGAAAGACTAAAAGATCTGGTTAGGGAATACCAACTGAACAATTAAAAAATAATGTAATCCAGGAAATAAATATGGCGGAAAAAATTGATTTAAAACAGCGGCATCTTTGTTACCATCTATGGATAACACGGAAAATACATAAACAGTTAATTGACCAATTGATTATATAGAGTCTTATCAAATAATGGGCAAACCGATTAATTACGTTTTAAAAACAAAATTAAGCAAAATGCAAAACTAAGGTTAGAGAATTCGTATGGTACGTGGAACGCTGTGGGGATAAAAAAACCGGTTGTTAACGAAAAAATCACCAGCAATTTTATCGACACAATTACAAAGAAACAAGACGGCAGAATATCGACGATTACGCAAAGTTGATCGAGACACTATTGGTCATCTAACGATAGCGCAGGCCGATAATAATACAGCCGCAATGGGATTTGCGAGGGATAAACGAGAAAAGCGTAAACCCGGATATCTTTGCCGAAAGTTTAAAATTTTAACCGACCATGTCCTTAATTAATTTATTTAATTTACAAACCGTCAACGATTGACGTTTGGTTAGTATTAGAAGGTAGTTTTCGGTGCATTATGTCAAGGTTCGGAAAATGTGACAGCGACCCACTATGCGTATGTTATGAATCTAAAGACTTAAAAGGAATGAATGAAAAAATATTAAGAGTGTGAATGTGTTAACTAGAGCACAAGTTGAGATAGAGCGGGTTTTGTGTCAAAACCAGAACAAACAACCGTGGAAAAAGACGTACAGACCGGAGGCGGGCTTGATCACCCTGTTGTAGCCGAGGTTTTAAAACGTCCCGACACGATTGAATTAAAAAGTGTCTAAAACAGGGTTTCAAAACTTAAAAAATTGCAATTTTAAAGTACTGGATTTTTATTTACAAGTGAATTCCCAAACTATGTATTTTTACCAGAACAGTCGATCAGCGTATGACTTAGGTACATCGTTGAGACATCTGGACAAATGGTGCATGAAAATAACATTCCGGAAATATATATTTAAGAAATCAGAAAGTGCAGAATTTTTAAATTTACTAAGTAAATGTAAATCGCATATGTTAGAACTGACTATAAAAATAAATATAGTTCGGGATGCGGAACGTTTAACAGATAAAAAATTAAGACATATAATCTTAAATGATTTTCACACGTTACCAACGGGTGGTCATGCGGTGTACAACGCATGTACAACAATATAAAGGAAACGATATTTTTGGGCGGAGTCTCAAAGGAGACGTAAGCCACTTTGTCAAAAACTGTGATAATTGCCAAAGGTATAAGCATTCAAATCCGAAGGTACCAATGGCATAAAAGTACGGCTAAATCGGCATTCGAAAAGGTTGTACTTGACCTTGTAACCCTCACCTGAGGATAGCCAAAATAAAAAATACATTTTGACGCTTCAGTGCGACTTAACAAAGTTTGTGGAAGGATACCCAATAGAGGATAAGGAAGCCAAAAGTAGCAAAGGCATTCTAGAAAATTTTATACTACGATATGGGATACCTTGTGAAATCCTAACGGACCAAGGTTTGGAAGTTATGTCAGCACGTTTAAAGAAGCTTGTAACTATTAGGGATCCACCAGTTAAATTCTACAGCATACCATCATGAAACGCTTGGAGGTCTGGAAAACTCACATAAACATTTGGGTGCGTATTTGCGTTGCAATTGTCAAAATATAAAGAAAGTAATTGGAGCGATTGGGTATCGTATTGGTGTTTTTCATATAACAACACGTAAACACCTCAACACGCTATACACCATACGAAGCTTGATTTGGTAAAATAAGCAAAATCCCGTAAACCTTACTAATCAAATCGATCCTATTTATAATTTTGAGGACTACCCATTTGAGTTGAAATTTAGATTGCAGACTGCGTAGAACGATGCAAGAAATAACTTAATTTTTTAAAAACTAACGTAAAACTCCAATAAAAGATGCAATAGCTATAATTATAAAATCGGAGACATGGTCCTAATAGAAAACAAAAATGTAGAGAATAAATTAGCACCTTTGTTTAAAGGTCCATTTAAAATTTTAGATATTAAGAATCCCAATGTAGTTTTAAATGTAAATAATAAGCCTAAGGAGGTACATAAAAATATTATTAAACCTTATTTTTAAGTCTTAAATTGTACATAGTATATAAGATAGCAAAATGAAAAAAAAAAAGTTCAGAAAACATTTTTTTCAACTTTTGGGGGAAGGTATAATGGATTCATGGTTGAAACAAAAGGCTAAAGAATAATCTTGAAGGGTTATTCACTAGTACTTGTTAGGTCATCAATCCAATGCACGTATCTAAAGTGAGGAAACCGTGAAGGTTAACAGCATGTTATTATTTAAATATTAGTTTATATAACAATACTCATATATTATTGTAAAGTGTGTATATTAAATAATGTTTGTTTAATGTTTAAATATATATATAATAACTTGATTTATACACATGAAGATTAGATACATTAGATACAGTAAAGATAAGTTAGTTACTAAAAGCCAAAGAGGCATTTATACTATTTTTCTATTTTTATATTAAAGTATGTTTTATACAAAGTCTCTTGTTTGACTTCTTGACGTGTACCAGATACTACGAACCCAAGTACAAAGCAGAGTACACCACACCGGTATTAAATGAGAATTAGAATATTAGTGCCAATAACTTGAAAAAAAAAATTAAAATCGATGGAAAACCGATAAAGTTATTTAAGATTGAATTTGAACAACATTTTCTTTGTCCGGTTTTTTATGTCCAGGAGTGTATTTATTAATAAAAAGCATATTTTTTAATTAAATTATTAGTCCTTAAACAACTATTTAAAAAATGTTTAGGATAATAAATGCAAATTAATATAAAACATAAACATTTTTGAAAGTGCTTAAATTTTTGTTAATAAAGTTTTTACCTGGAGCACTAAATAACCCGTTAATTTTGAGACTTTTGTAAAAATCACTAATAACTAAATTTTTTCTAAAATAATGCATCATAAAAACGTTGGTGTGTCGCAATCAAATCAGTTAACTTAATAAATAGATAAATAATTTAATTTTCAAACATAAAATCGCAAAAATTATCCATTTTACTCAAGTAATTTAAAACTCAAAGTTCGTTATTTCATTCTTTTGTGCTTATGTGAGAGCCATTAACAAAACTTTTTATTTGCATTTTTACGTAGTTGAAGTAATAACGATGTGTTAAAGCGTTTCGTCTCGTCAGACAACTTTTTGTTTTAATTAGTTTTAGGGTTCAGACAATTTAAAAAATTTTAAAGCTTAAACATAAAAAAATTAAATTTTCATGTAACAATAAACTGTAAAAAATAGCAGGTTAAGCATCAAATAGGCAACGTTTTATACGATATAAAAAGAAAAAGTAATACATAATGGTGAATAGTGCGGGGTTATCCAATGAAACTGTACATATTTGTGTCTTTCTTTAACGACGTAAAATTAACATGATTTTACTGGGATACCTTATTTGTTGGTACGTTTTAAAAAACAACCCGTTTGTTAATACGTTTTTATTTAAAAAAAGTCGGAAAAGTACCAAAATATCGCTTTAGTTTGGGTTTGATGACCATGTACATCCTGTTACATTAGTCCTGTTTTAGGAAATTGATGTGTTTAAACAGAAATACAAATTTATTTTCCAAAACAATAAAATGGCATTCTTTAGATTTTAAACTCTTTAATTTTGGAAAAATAGGTAATTATTAATAATGATATTTTTTTTTTAAGTTGTCAAATATTTTAATTTTTAAAACTTATCAAAAAATAAAATAATTAAAAAAAAATAAAAATATTAATTTCTCTATTAAATAGAAAAAAATTTATTTGTCTTTACACATATAATATAAAACAAATCACTAAAAAATGCCCAGCTTTAATGGATGCATCATATTGGCGAAATATACCCATTTTGTTTATTTTAAAAATAAATATTAACACCAAAAAACATTTTTTTAATTTAAATCTCTTAATTTTTTTTTTGTTTTTAAGAGATACGTAAATTTGCCGTAAAATAAAACAAAATAAAAAAAAACATGAAAATATCTTTATTTTTTTTATTTTTATGGCCAAAAATAGGTAAAGCCTCACTAATGCACAATTACCGAAAAATAAAAAGAAAATTTATTCTACAAAATAGTAAATTATATTTATCTTGATTACAGTTAGTTAATGTTAGTAAATTTACAAATAATATTTTACCAGTACAAAAAATTAAACTCTCCTATTTCTTAATATATTAAACGTTATTTAAAGTTTGTTTACATACAGAGTTCAGCAGGGGAAAACATTTTATTTATAAGTTAAGAAAAAAATACTTTTTTAAGTGTCCGCTCGTTTAAAAGTTATAATTTTAAATTACAAATCTGGACTTTCTTAGAAGACAAGTAAGCAGTCATGTATGAAGAACAACATCCTTAAACAGTTGTTTGTTTATTCCATCATGCTTTCATATATCAAAATTGCTTTAGAATAAAAAACATGGTTTGTTTAATTATTGCATTATGCCTTTATGTTAATTTACTTTACTTAGAAGATAAATAATTAAAAATTGCATTTATAGGTAAACCATGGTCAAACACTACAAAATCTGGTATTCAAAATGTAGTTTTATAAGCAAATATTACTATGAATTTTTTTTCTAAATTCACAGATAAGTGTTTTCCTTTTTTGAACTCTGTAGACAACCTGTGTATGTTGGTACCACCTTTTCTTTTAAGAAATATATATTTTTAATGACTAGGTTTGGAAACCAAGATTTCATATTTCAAACAGGTCACAAAATAATTTGGTCAATACTAAGCCGGTATATCCCTTAAGCATTACTATCTTATGGTCAATATGTACTATAAAAAATTACTATTTACCTGTAATAAATAACTTCTGGCCTTCAAATTCATTTTTTACCACAAAATCATACACCTTTTTTTTAACCAAATTAAATCCATACACCGGATGTAGCTTGCAACACAAAGCAAATTCTGGGGCCCCAAAATAAAATTTAGGGAATTTCAAGCTATTTTAACGGCCGAGTGATGATCGCGTTGTTAAATTTAGTAATGGACTTAGCAGTTTAGAATGTTTAACAAAACGTCATTGTCATTGTTATTCAATGAGTTTAGTAGGCAACCTGTTAAAATCTGACATTTTGTTAAACATTCTAAACTGTTGTTAACTTTTAACAATTTAACGGTTTCTAAACCGTTGTCAACTTACCGTTGTTAAACATTCTAGTTTAACAAAATGTCAGATTTTGACAGATTGCCTACTAAAATCATTGAATAACAATGACAATGACGTTTTGTTAAACATTTTAAACTGCTAAGTCCATTGCTAAATTTAACAACGCGATCATCACTCGGCTGTAAGAAAATTAAACTTCATTAACATTGAACAGCAAAGAAAAGGTTATATTAAATTTTAATAGACGACTTAAGTTACCACATGGTAGCATTAACTGCGCATGTCAGATGGTCCGTTGTTTATACTTTTTTGAACGCATATTTGTTTCATTTGTTACCGCGCATCCCATATCTAATAATCGTCCTCCCCCTTTAGAATCTCTTTGGTAAAATGCAACTATACCAACATTAATCGACAAAATAAAAGGATAAAAGTAGTAGTTTCTTAATTTATTAATTTTTATAAAAATATGATTTGGCAGAAGTTAAATAACAAACTGCATTCAAATTTAAAAAAAAAAATACGTAATTTCACCTTTGCTAGCGAACCCCTACAAGCATTTCATTCCCCATTCTTTTTACTCGGTTTTAAAAACCGGAGGTTATCAATTCTATACGTATGTATGTAATATTATCGCCTTTCAAACATACCTACAAAATTTTATGGGTGTATGTATATTTGTATGTATGTATTTATCTTTGTATGTTTGTTTACACAGTTCTCCAAAACTTAAGGAACAGTCAATATTTTATCAAGATAGGCTTAGTACTTTTTAAGATATTGACTAATGCGTGTATGTGTAGTTATGTGATGTTAAGGGGACAACATCTTAAAACCTTGGTCAATTTCTACTGCATGTAAGCAAATCATTTTATTTTTTTTGGTTAATTTTAGAACGCGTTTTGATTTGTATACCTGCACTATTACTACTAGTACCATAATGCCAAAAGAAGAAGAAGAGTAGTTGACAGTTAAGATCAAAAGGTGGTTCACAACGTTATGTTTCTTTTTTGGAAAACAATTGAAAAACCTTTCGAAACAGTGTCAAGAAAGCAGTATGAACGAATTCGGGAGTCCGAGGGCTTGGCAATTGACAGGTGGTTTAAGGAATCGGTGTCACTGGGGGCACTAATAAACCCCAAGGTAACATCCATGGGGTTGCCAAAAAGAATTGGAAGTCCTGGGAGGACGCAACAGAATAATTTTCTTGTGAGTACCAGGACATTCGGGAATAAAAGAATAGCGGATGAGCTAACGAGACAGGGATCATTCACATCATACTTTGGACCAAAATCTGCCCGTGGAGTGACCAAAACCACAACACGAGGGCAAACCAGGGAATGGATCCGAAACAAACACAAGGGATACTGGGAAAGCCTCAGTAGAATTAAACCTGGAAAAAGCTTTACAAGGGGCCCATCCAAAAGAACGAAGGAGGAACTACTCAGACAAAGTAGGAAAATACTTCGTATAACAGTAGGGTTGCTAACAGGGCATGATAAACTAAGAGGACACCTTTACAATGGGGACCCGTTGAAGAATGTGCCACGAGGGGTAAGAAACAGCCTACCATATCCTGTGCGAATGTAAAGCATTTATTCACCATGGATCCATGTTTTGTTGATCTTAACTGCTTCCTCTCTTTCTTATTAAAGTTGTTGCTAGCTGAGATAGAAAAGCATAGCAACAACTTTAATAAGAAAGAGGAAGAAGTTAATAAGAAAGATTAACAAAACAGGAATCTCCATAATTAAGGGTGCTAGAATTTGCACCCTTTACGGTAACAAACCGGAACTGATTGGAACCAAATAAGAAGCCCGCCCACTGCCTTCCCAACGCATAAATACGACCACATAAAGCCCAGTAGTTCGCATACTGTTAACCAGGTAGCAACTTCTAAAGATGCCAACCGCTCGTATTGACGAAACGTCAAGTCAACCAGACAATCGATGCCGGCCTAACAGCCCAAAAACCATTGAAACATTAGACAATGGCCGCGAAAGCCTTTCACAGGTTATTAGTCTCGGGGTTATACTTGTAGATGGAACAGGACCAATGGAGAGTTTGGTATAAAAGATAATGGGAAATTAGGCACAAAAAGCCCAAGAGGCTGCGCTGCCTCTGGTAATGAATCAGACGGCACCCAAGGAAGAAGAAGAAGAGAAGGGGCCGGTTATTGGCTTACCTTATGAGTGGGAGATACTCCTTCACCAAATTAAGAAGATTGGTAATCTGCCTTAGACCGGTTGTTCCAAATAAGGTAGCCCCTAAAATTCTCCTGTGACTCAAATCTCCTACAAGTGTCACATGTATAAATGTAAAAAATATACTGTCATATTTGGTGTGGGCCAAAACGAAGTGACGGGGCCAAATTATTTTTTAAAGCTTTAGTAAGAATAATGCGTCACAAGTGGTAAAGTGACAGTATCATGAAAAGGGGCAGAGTCCCCCGTAGAAAAAAATGTAATTAGTTACGCTCCCTTCTGGGGTCAAAAAAGGGGGTTTTTAACTGGGAACCCCCGCCCTTTTTTTTAAAGTAAATGTATATGTTCCAATTTTCCCCAATATTTAAATAAAAAAAATTTTTTAAAAATTTTTTAATTTTGGGTTAAAATTGAAAAAAAAAAGAATATGTCATTTACATGTACTTTTTAAAAAAGTTTTAAAATAAAAAAAATTAAAAAAAACCCCCTTTTTAAAGTGAAAAAAAAAGATAAACTTTTTTTAAAATTTTAAGTTCGGTAATTTTGCAAAAAAGTTAATTTTATAGGGCCCCTTCCTGAAATTTAAATAAACAAAATTTAGTTAAAAAGTAAGTAAAATAATAAATAAAGAAAATTTTTGTTTTTTTTATACTAATGAAGATAATTTATTTTGCAATAAATCAAATAATCGATATTGTTTTTTATTTAATTAATACAATTATTAATAAACAAAATTTTTAATAACCCTTACGAAAATTTAAAATTACTTAAAAAAAAAAAACAACGTTTCAGAAAAAAATAAAAATTTGAAAAAAACCCCTTAAAAAAAATTATAAAATAACTTTACGTATTATACTTTTTTAAAAAAATTGGAAAAAAAGATAGAAAAAAAATTAAAAAAAAAACAAAATAAAAATATTTAACAAATTTTTTTTGTAATTATTAATATAACAAAGATAAAGTAGAGCCCCCAAACCCCCTAATACTTTGGATAATAATCAAACTAAACGTTAAAGAAAGCCTTTTTTTAAAAATGTATCTTGTGTTGTTTAAAAAAAATTATAGTCCAAAAGTTACATTGATTTTTATATTTAATTAATTTTAAATAGCAGTATTACATTTTATAAATTTTAAAAAATTTTAAACCACAACCGAATAAGCCTTAAAAACCCGTCAGTTCTATAAAAAAAATTTAAAATAATTTTCCATAAGTATTAAAATAAACGCTAAAAAAAGGTAAGGACATTGAACCCCGAAATACCAAAATTACTCATTCGAAAAACAAAAAATGGGAAGGAGATTATAAAACCTACCCTTTTTGGAAAATTTAAAAAAAAAACAATTTCTTAAAAAAGGGCCCGGAATGGCCCTTTTGTTAAATAAAATTTTAATTTAACTACAACCCAAGTTTAATTTTTCAGGGAAAATTGGAAAAAAAACTAATATTTGTTTTTTTTAATTTTAAAAAAAATTTTTCCGAAAAGTTTTATATTTATTTTTGCAAAAAAAAGTTTTTTTTTTGATGGGGGGAAATTTAAATTTTTTTAGTTTAACATTTTTTTTTAACAATAACCCTTTTTTTTTTAATGACATTTTAAAAAAAACTTTTTTT
>JAHBCN010025100.1:0-11399 GCA_019359885.1 Listronotus oregonensis | reverse complement strand
TAATTGAATTGTTTAATTCCATTTTACGACAAATTCCTTTAAATTCTGTCATTTGCACGAAAACATATTTAAAAAACTCATACTATGTTAATATTAAAAAAAAACACTTAAAACGTAAGGAAAAAACCTTAATTTTCAATAAAAAGTAGGTAAAACGTTTACGTCCGAATTCAACTCGAAATTTAAAATGTTGACCTGTTACCAGGTTGTAATAGTTTTCTTTATGACATTTTTATAAGGTATGCGAACCTTGCTTCGCTCGACCCGCAATGTTTGATCAAAAATATTCTCGATATGGAAATCCTAAATATGGAACACGAAAGACCCGAAATAGTTATTGGAGTCTACAAGCTGATGATCTCAGAGCTTTCGTGTTCCTTATATAGTGGATATTTTTGAAGAAGCAATGCGTGTGAATATCGTATTTAATATTGAAATTGCAAGATCGGTGGTGAATTGGCAAGTCGGTGTAACTTGGATTGTCTATCGTTCTGCTTTTACATCTTTTTTAATTTATGTTAAGACTAAAATTTTATTATTTTTTTCATGTAGCAAAATAAAATCAGAGAAGGTAAAATTAAAGTAAAAATGTATTTTTTTGGAAAAACGTTGAAAAATCGCCAAAAAAACTCAAATTTGTGTTCTATGACCTCAAAATGGGAGGTGTGCAAAATTAAGCAAAAAATTACATTTTTCATTAATTCGAATAATACCAAAATAATATAGGCTTGTTACTAATTTAAAGAGTTGATGAAAATGGAGAAAATAACTTTTGCTTGTGAAAAATATTTTCACGTTTTGACGAAATTTTATCATTTATTTTCTAAAATGCATACGCCACTGGAATTGATTCCCCTGACCCCACACAACCAGGGGCACTCTAAAAGCGAGCGATGCGTCATTGACAGAAATTTTGGACTTGAAGTATAGGTTGAAATAATACAATTTACGTCAACTTGCCGTATTCCACTGTGTCAAAAATGTATGCCTTATTTAGGTTTCTACGAGAAACGGACTTTAAAGGACCCCGTAATTTTTCTATGGAAAATGGGTTTCGGCCAATTGTTTTCAAACTTTGCAAAGTAACAGTTTTTAACACGCTAAAATTAGCCTTGAAGGTAACTGGGGATTTGGAGACCTTTGAGGGTTATTTTGGGGGGAGGGTTAGAGGGGTTTTCGGGTTTTGTTCCCGTGGAAACTTTTGATCAGCGTGTTGAAAACTCTTACTTTGCAAAGTTTGAAAACAATTGGCCGAAACCCATTTTACATAGGAAAATTGCAGGGTGCTTTAAAGTGCGTTCATCTCGAAAACAGTTGCTCCTAGAGACCTAAATGAGGTATACATTTTTGACGCAGAGGGAATTATAGGTACTTCTTTTAAGCTTAAAAAAAGTTATGCCATCTGAAACAAGTGTGGTAGGCCGTAGCTGGCGCTCTCTACTAGCAACATCAAAGAATGGAAGAATTTGAATTACTTGCCTCAAAGAACCTCCAAATCCCCAATTTTGTACCGCTATGTCACTTAGTTAAGAAATTATTAGGAGAAAACGAAAACAAAATTAAAAGTTTGACATCCTGTATCTTAGTTATAATTAACTTTGCGATAAGGCAAGTTTACGTAAATTGTATTGGTTCGACCTAAGGAATCTGCTGTTGCTCTGTGTCCCATTACTTCTGGGACACCCTGTATAAAAAATAACTATTTTTGTTGCTGTAGCCTATTTTTTGAATAAATGCAGATTATTTTTTTAAGGTGTTTTGAAGTCAACCGCCTTGGGGAGATTTCCACTTATTAATCTTACAGTTAGTTAAGTGATTACCGAAAAAATAGGTTGTTATCACAGCAACAAGTCCAAATGGCAAATAATGAACATTAACAGGCGGAAGATTTTCAATGCAATTTCCTTTTTATTAACGAAAAGATAGCTTAAGCCAATGTATTTTTTCTGTACTGTAAATTCATACCGTTATAACTGATATAGCATAGCAAATATAAATTTTCCAGAATCGTCATGGCGGAAACATAATATATTTATTTACATGCACGTCGTTCTCGGTAACCGTATGATATAGTAATACAGAAGCACAGATATTTTATCATCTTTTTCTTATTTGCTTTGCTTTCAGAGTTTAATACGCAATAATCATTAGTAACTTTCGTTTACCGTAATCGACTAATTTTATATCGAGGCAGAAATCCTTCGTGTTTACATTCGTATAATTTATTTGTGATTTGTGAACCATCTATTTTATTAAGCTTCCGTGCAAAGCATCCTTTCTAGATATTTACAACATAACACTTTGTTAATGTACATAAATCAGGGATAGAGATGTTCGTCCTGCATTCCTTAATGTAAATGTACAGGATGTGTCAAGAATAGTAAAAAATATATATATATATATATATATATATATATATATATATATATATATATATATATATATATATATATATATATATATATATATATATATATATAAAGAGAGAGAGAGAGAGAGAGAGAGAGCGAGACAGACAGACAGAAAGCCGTCGACTTGATATATCTCAAACCAATAATAGAAGCCTTAACAAATCCGGGGATCAACAAACTTTTTATAGAAACTCTGGCGAATGTATATGAAGAAGCTAAAGCCACAGTTGTGATATACAAAGAACAAACTCCTGAATTGTCCACTAGCAAAAGAGTACGACAAGGAGACGCAATATCTCCAAAGCTGTTCACAGCAACACTAGAGGAAGTCTTTCGCAAACTGAACTGGGCCACCAAAGGTTTGCATATAGATTGAGAATACCTTAGCCATCTAAGATTCGCAGACGACATAGTTCTAATTGCCAACACTCCTGCAGAATTACAAGAACAAACAAATTAACTGAATGCGGCTAATAACGAAGTAGGTCTAAAAGAAATCTAGCAAAAACTGAAATAATGTACAACGAACTGGTGGACGAACAAGAAATTCTAATAAATGACAAAATCTGGAAATAGTAGAACAATACATATACCTGGGCCACCTAATACATGAATCAGGATCCCTAATACCAGAAATCAACCAAAGAATCAAGTTAGCATGGAGTGTATACGGAAAAAATTCAGTTATATTAAATCCAGAATGGCACTCCTACCTGGACACTTAAAAGAGACACTACAAGAAAACTCCAGGTAGCACAAAGATCAATGAAACGCAACAAGCTGAAAATAACGAAGAAAGACCGCAAAAGAATAAAGTGTATACGACAAAGAACCCAGGTGATAGATTTGATCCACAGGATTAAATCTCTTAAATGGCAGTGGGCAGGACACCTGGAAAGAAGAACAGATAATAGATGGACCACCAAAATTACAACATGGTACCCACGGGGCATTAAGAGACCTAGAAGAAGACCACACCTGAGATGGGACCATGACATTAGAAAACTCGCAGGAACAAATTGGACCCTTAGAGCCAACAATAGAGAACAATGGGCCCAGCTGAGAGACAGGTATATGGATATGTAAGGGAGGCTACACCATAATTGGAAATGGTTAAAAAAAGCTGCCTTAAGGCTGGTTGCTTTAAAATTACAAGGCCTCCAAATAAATGGATAACTCTGGGTCCAACCAAAATGAGTACACGCGTTTCATATTTATTGGAAATGATCTCACCAAACGTAGGACGTAGACACTTTTGACAGTAAAGCAGCCACTCTAAATACAACCTAAATCAAACAAAGTTGTACCTTAGATGTAACTAGCGCCATCTTGTCAAAAACCCTAAAACAACCAATCTCAGTACTGACAGGTTAATATATTAATGTGCTTCATGTAGGTGGGTGCCGTTAGTTGTATTTCGAAACCAACATTAAACTGTAGGTTCTGTCTGGCTGACATTACTCAGACGTTAATGGGGGTACTGGTTATTTGTATAACTTCCATAGTGGCACTATCGCGTTGACTAAAAGATGCTGTAAAGTGTAATATCTGCATGTTTTGGTGTTTGGGGGATCTAAAGACCCGGCACCCACAGTACCTGCGTACCTGGGCTTCATACAAGCCTTTAAGAGCTGTTATTAAGATAAAAAATATGGCCTTTTCTACCCTTGCTGCATGACCCTGTACAGGGTCTTTGATTACATTTACGTGGAATCTGGACCTTTATTTTTGAAGATAGAAAAAAAATATTTTATATAAAAATTGTAGTTTTTTTCCATGTTATCTTTCGAAATTATCAGTAAAAAAAAGCCCAATAAAAAAATGGAAAAATATAACTTTTTTAAATGAAACACCCTCTATATTATACTCTACAACGAAATTTTTTTTTCTGATTTCAAATATATAGACATTGATGATATTTGGGTGAACCATTTTGAGATATTTTAGCTTAAATTATAAATAAATTGCAAAAAAGTTTCATATTAGTGTCGAAGAAAGCCATGGAAACAATAAAATAGTTATGTTGCTGATTGATGAGGGTTTTCTCTGGACCAATAATGTTTATTCTTACGATTATACATGCCTGTTATAGTGAAGGAAAACTTGTCGGTGAAAAGAATTTTATTTAAAAACTCTAGATCCTGCTATAAACCCAGCTATTTTCAATGCATACTTAGTTAGGTCCTGTGTGTTTTGTTCAGAAAAGGTTCAATAAATTTTATAATCTGTTATATTAAGTTCATATGCTGTATCCGAGATTGATATATCAGGATTTTCTTAAATTATTAAAAGTACTTAGTGCTAGTCCAATAGAAAAAGTATAACAATTATCCTAGAAGAAACGAGAATACAAAATTCCTTATTTTCATTTCGTGCTACAGTCCTACTAGGTAGAGATCGAACGCTGTTAGAACAACACCGATACGTCACGGTTTTATATCAGTTTGCCATATGAGACCGTGACGTATCGGTGTTGTTCTTACAGCGTTCGATCTTTATTTAAAAGTGTATATAGATGGTACTCGTTGTTAAGGACATAATAAGTGATATTCCCTTTGCACTGTCGTTATATTATTATTATTCCCATAAAAAAGACGCGGTATATACATATATATATATATATATATATATATATATATATATATATATATATATATATATATATATATATATATATATATATATATATATATATATATATATATATATATAATGTGTCCCGGATGAGCGAATTTATAGTAAAAATGACAAAAAATTTTGGTTAAATTGACCGTTTGGCATCCAGCCCTGCTTGATTAAAAAATAAAATTTAGAAACTTTTATTTTTTTTTAAAATCAAGTCCTTGATACGAAGCATTTTTTAAATTTTATGAGTAGGTGAAAGTAGTTTTTAGGAAGTTTAAAAAAGTTTATAAGAAAAAAGTTTTTGAATGCAAAAATTTTCGAATCCGAATTCATACATAGGCCTACTTTGATTTTTACGTTTAAATTATTATTTACCTATTAAATATGAATAAAAAATTAATTGGTAAACAAAACGTAAAAATCAAAGTAGGCCTATGGTTATGAAATTCGGTATTCGGGCATAATTTTGCATTCTAAACAACTTTTTCTTATAAACTTTTTTTAAATCTTGCCTAGAAATACTACTTTACCTACTCATAAAATTTAAAAAATGCTCGTATCAAGGCATGCTTGATTTTTAAAAAAATAAAAGTATGCTAAATTTTATTTTTTAATCAAGCAGGGCTGGATGCCAAACGGTCAAATTTCAACCCCAAAATTTTTTGTCATTTTTACGTATAAATTCGCTCATCCTGGGACACACTGTATATATATATATATATATATATATATATATATATATATATATATATATATATATATATATATATATATATATATATATATACAGGGTTGTGATTTAATAACGGATAAACCAATAAAAGGGAGGTATTTCTTTTCGAAAAATCCTCGACACATCATAACACGTTATTTTTGGATCGGGCATATTTTGACATCAAATGTAGATAACAGGGTGACGCAAGAAAGTTTGACAGGAAAAATATTTTTTTCTTAAATGGAATCCCCTGTATATTTTTGCATTTTCGGATTCTCCGGAAAATTCTGGACATCTTTTATGTATAATGTTATATACCTATCGTCAACTATTTACTAAGTAATTACGTTTAAATAATAAACATAAATTGATTAATTACATTCCACATTTTTGAAAATTATTTTATCAAATGCTGGAAGTGGCCGCCATTAAGGGCATCTCAAATCAGTATGAACCATTTATAACCAGTCATTTCGATTACCTATACACCTCTCTTTGTGAATATTTGACATAGACTTGAAATAAGTGTCAATTATTTAAAAGTTTTTTTTTGCCCAATCGGTGGATAGGCAGACGTTGATCAATAGAGTGGCCACCTAGATCACCCGACCTTAATCCATTGGACCACTTTCTTTGGGGTTATGTCAAAAATCAAGTATAAAAAGATAAGCCACACACGCTTGATATCCTCAAAGATCGCATTCGTAATGCAATTAGGAATATTTCTCCAGACACAGTTGAAAATGTACAGCAAGAATTTAACGATCGCCTGGGGTGCTGCAGAGCTGTTAATGGCGGCCACTTCCAGAATTTGATAAAATAAATTTCAAAAATGTGGAATATAATTATTAATCAATTTATGTTGAAACAAAGTATTATAATTATTATTTAAAAGTAATTATTTCGTAAACAGTTAAAGATAGGTATATGACATTATACATAAAACATGTCCAGAATTTTACGAAGAATCCGAAAATGCTAAAATATACAGGGGGTTCCATTTAAGAAAAAAATATTTTTTCTGTCAGACTTTCTTGCGACACCCTGTATATCTCCATTTGATGTCAACATATGCCCGATCCAAAAATAAAATCGACGTGTCCAAGGATTATTTCGAAAAAGAAATACCTCCCCTTTTATTGAATTTATCCGTTATTAAATCACAACCCTGTATATATATATATATATATATATATATATATATATATATATATATATATATATATATATATATATATATATATATATATATATATATATATATATATATATATATATATATATATATTATATGTATATACCGCGTCTTTTTTATGGGAATAATAATAATATAACGACAGTGCAAAGGGAATATCACTTATTATGTCCTTAACAACGAGTACCATCTATATACACTTTTAAATAAAGATCGAACGCGAGAAAACACGATACGTCACGGTCTCATATGGCAAACTGATATAAAACCGTGACGTATCGGTGTTGTTCTAAAAAAAGGTTCGATCTCTACCTAGTAGGACTGTAGCACGAAATGAAAATAAGGATTTTGTTATTCTGGTTTCTTTTAGGATAATTGTTATACTTTTTCTATTGGACTAGCACTAAGTACTTTTAATAATTTAAGAAAATACTGATATATCAATCGCGGATAAGCATATGAACTTAATATAACAGATTATAAAATTTATTGAACCTTTTAATTTTACAAATTATATCATCGTAAATTTACGTCCGTTCAGAACTTTTCTGAACAAAACACACAGGACCTAACTAAGTATGCATTGAAAATAGCTGGGTTTATAGCAGGACCCTTGAGATTTTAAATAAAATTCTTTTCACCGACAAGTTTTCCCTTCACTATAACAGGCATGTATAATCGTAAGAATAAACATTATTGGTCCAGAGAAAACCCTCATCAATCAGCAAAAATAACTATTTTATTGTTTCCATGGCTTTTTTTTCGACACTAATATGAAACTTTTTGAATTTATTTATAATTTAAGCTAAAATATCTCAAAATGGTTCACCCAAATATCATCAATGTCTATATATTTGAAATCAGAAAAAAAAAATTTCCCCTTGTAGAGTATAATATAGAGGGGGTTTCATTTAAAAAAGTTATATTTTTTTCCATTTTTTTTTTTTGGGCTTTTTTTTTTCTGATAATTTCGAAAGATAACATGAAAAAAAAAAAACAATTTTTATATAAAATATTTTTTTTCAATCTTTTAAAAAAACAGGGTCAGGGAGCAAGGGTAGAAAAGGCCATATTTTTTATCTTAACAACAGCTCTTAAAGGCTTGTACGAAGCCCAGGTACGCAGGTACTGTGGGTGCCGGGTCTTTAGATCCCCCAAACACCAAAACATGCAGATATTACACTTTACGGCATCTTGTAGTCAACGCGATAGTGCCACTATGGAAGTTATACAAATAACCAGTACCCCCATTAACGTCTGAAATGTCAGCCAGACAGAACCTACAGTTTAATGTTGGTTTCGAAATACAACTAACGGCACCCACCTACATAAAGCACATTAATATATTAACCTGTCAGTACTGAGATTGGTTGTTTTGGGGTTTTTGACAAGATGGCGCTAATTAAGTTCGACTTTGTTTGATTTAGGTTGTGTTTAGAGTGGCTGCTTTACTGTCAAAAGTGTCTACGTCCTACGTTTGGTGAGTCATTTCCAATAAATATGAAACGCTGTAATTATTTTGGTTGGACCCAGTATATATATATAACCCTGTATATATATATATATATATATATATATATATATATATATATATATATAAATATAAATATATATATATATATATATATATATATATATATATATATATATATATATATATATATATATATATATATATATATATATATATATATATATATATATATATATATATATATATATATATATATATATACATATTGTCTACACAAGGATATAATTAAACTGTATAAAATAAACTGCAATCATTAGAAAAAATTGTATGTCTGGATTTCTTAATTTAAACCTTTTTAATTTCAAATAAATTTGTAATTTTGATTAACTGACCTTTCATCATATTTATTTTTATCGAAAAATGTAATTTACTTTTTCTTTAATAATTACCAGTCCTCGGTCATATGGTGCAAAACATACATAATCAATGCATGGCAATTACAAGCCATTGATTTTTATCCTAAACTATTTCAAGGCGAGAACTTACACTTTTTTAAATGTCAAATCTGGTACAATTACATACATATTTGCGTTAATTTAGTATATTTGCAATGTCGTTAGAAGGCTATTTTATTAAAAACATTAATAAAATGGGTGGGTTTCACTATCAGAGCCTCATGACATAAAAAAGTTGTAATACCTATTACTATATTTTTATATGCAAACGCCAATAACTTGGAAAAAGTTGACATAAAACTCACATTAAAAAGATAATCTATTTTTTTAGAAGTGACTTTTATCTGGGATAATGTCACAGTAAACATGTTTTATCTAAGTGACAAAGAAAAATAAACACCTAGTAAAGGGTTTTCCAATAAGAATGATATGATTTAGTAATGATGTAGTAATCATGAGAAAGTTGTACCTGTCACTAGTTGTCATTTATATGTTCAGTAAACTCTAACAAATTATTATGGCTAAATACTCGATCCAAGAAGATCTGGTTATTGTCCAAAAATTTTACGAAAGGTTTGTTCCAACAGGCATCCGGTATCGTTTCGAAATCGTTTTTGAACTGTTTTTTGGTGCGCGTCGACGCATGCGCGAACTTAAAATAGTTTCGTGACGGTACGAAAAGTAACAAACGTTGGATCGCTTTGCGGGAATTTTTTGTTTGGAAAATATAACCCTACTTTTCTACTTATTATTTTTGTGATCAAAGTTAGCAAATATCACTCATAATATCGTCACTCATCTAAGATAATTTAATTTAATGATGTGTTTAGGAGGTGTAAAAATTCATGCTTTTGAATAATTAAACAAACGAGGAAATAGGAAATGCTAAAAACACGTTGCTCGCTAGTCCAAAAAAGTTAGGATTATGCAGAAAATTAAAATTGTTAAAATAAGTCACACAAGAAAAGATAGACATTATGTGATCAAATGGTTTTAATTATACACATAAATTAAAAATTAAGTTAAGCTAAGTTAAGTTAAAAAGATAACCAACTTTTAACTTTCTTAACTTATTTTAATTTTTTAACCCTATCATGTTTCCTTTTTAAAATAATTAAATTCCCACACAATAACATCATAAAATCGGCTTACAGAAACTTGTCTTTCCATTGCGTTATAAAAAAATGTAACAAAATTATATATTTTTTAGACAAATATTTATTTAAGAAGTTAACAAATTACCGGACAGCTGCCAGAGAGTGCACCAATAAAATAGAAATCACCCTATTAATAGTGATGTGCCCTAGGTATGCTAAATTTTATTATTATTTTTAAACTGATTTGCATGTTAAAAATCAAAAATCCAGTGCCAAGATGCTTAATGCGCAAGTCAAACCAAACAGTTTTCAATTTGGGCCATGTATCGGAATTACCGTTCTGAAACCGTAACATAAACGATCCCAAGTTTTGTTGGTACACAAACAGGATCATCCGATAACCGTCAAGTCTCTGTTGGAACGCACTTTAATCACTGCGCATGAGCGTGATCGTTCAGTGACGGTTTTTCGACGTGTGGGAACAAACCTGAAAATGATAGTTTTTTTTTTGCACTTAACGAAAACTTTGGTCTTAATAATCGCCCTTCTGTGCTTGCCATTCGTCGCATCGTTGAGAAATTTGAAAGCAATTTTACTCTTCACGATGCAAAAACTCCAGTAAGACGCCAAAATGTTAGAACTGTTGAGAATGTTGCTGCTGTAGGAGATAGTGTTGCAAAAGATCCAAATTTATCAATTCCTCATCGTGCTCAAGAGTTAGGACTTAAAAAAACAACGCCTTGGCGAATTTTGCAAAAAGATTTGAATCTACACCCGTATAAAATTGTTTTGACACAAGATCTTAAGCCACTGGACCGCGATTTTGCTTCTCAGATGAAGCTAATTTTTGGTTAAGTGGATATGTAAATAAGCAAAATTGCCGTTTCTGGGTGAAATCAGTCCACAACAGATTTACGAGAAGCCTTTGCTTCCCCTAAAAGTAACTGTATGGTGTGGTTTATGGCATGGTGGTATCGTTGGACTATTTTTTTCCAAAATGAGGATGGAGATTTTCGTTACAGTGAATGGTGAACGATATCGACAGATGTTGACACATTTTGATGGCCAAAATGGATGCGCTTAATTTAGAAGATATGTGGTTCCAGCAAGACGGCGCTACATGTCACACTGCTCATGAAACTGTGGCCATACTGCAAGAAAAGTTTGGTGAAAGAATAATTTAAAAAATGCAACTGTTGCCTTGCCACCAAAAAGCTGTAATTTGACTCCTTTAGATTGCTGTTTGTGGGCTTATTTTTTAAATTAATTAATTTTTCTATAATAAAAAAAGAAAGTTTGAAAATTTAGAAAAGCCCAGTGCTGTAGAACAATCTTGTCCACGCATGCAGGGCAAAAATGTCAAGCGGGTATAGGGGGGAAAACCCGGTGAGTTTGCGCAATGAATAATAGGCACCGAACTTATAATA
>JAHBCN010025099.1:0-11512 GCA_019359885.1 Listronotus oregonensis | reverse complement strand
GGCCAGTCATACAAAGCTATAGTTAGAAAACAAGTAGGGTTAGCTAAGTGTCTCGTTTTAAGTTGGGATCTTATGCATCGATGTCCGAAATAATGCAAAATTTCGTATGTAAATTTATGGCAACAGGCCTACAATGCCGTACTCAGGTGAGCGCTTGGACCTTAAACTATTATAGGAAATATTGTTTTTCCAAAATGGTTTTTTTTTCCTGTGGTTGCCAACGGGTTGGCGATGGCACCCGTTGGCATCCGATACAGCTGTCAAAAGCGAGTGTTTTCATATGGGTGCCTACAGCAGGTTGGCACCCAAAACCTATTCTTGAGAAATATTTTCATTTTCCATGAACATAAAATCAAGTTAGAACAACCTAGCTTCAATGTTGATGTCGTTTCCATTTTATTAGTGGAAATTTTGTTTAAGTTGCCTATTAAAATACAGGGGTTTTCGTTCAAATGAAGGTAATAATGAACGCATTCACAATACGAAATAGTTGGGGAACCGCTACATCAATAGAATATTCTTGAATTGTCACGTTTTTGAAATTTTTAGGAGTGATTTGGAAACTGTTTCGTATCCTGAATGCGTTCGATAATAAATTTGTCATAAAAAATGGCTGTTAGTATTCATTATTAAATATAACAAATTGGGTATCAAAATAAAGGATTTTTTATAAGAATTGATTTCGAAAAAAGCACAAAAAGTCTAATTCTCAATAATAGTTACACTTGTCTTGCTGTTGGATCCAATTCAAATGAGCGCTGTAATGCAATACAATAGAAACAGCAGCGGTTGCGCGTATTTCTTGTTTTAACTTGTTTGTACGATTATCCAAGGCGTGTAAATTCGAGTACTTGGTTGATTTTTTACTTCAAGTACTTTTTATTTACTTGAAGTACTTTCTTTACTTAAAGTCATTTTTTTACTTAAAGTACTTTTTTTTACTTTAAGTACATCGTAATACTTCAAGTACTTAAATAAATACTTCAAGTAATTTACTTGGTCAAATCAAGTAAAAATCCAAGTATCTTCATAAGAACTAATCAAGTATAATTACAAGTACCTTCTAATAAAAAGTACTTGAAGTAAAATACTTAAAGAACAAAAAAGTACTTTAAGTAAAATTTTACTTGAAGTACTTCAAGTTTTGACAGCTCTGAATGGCATGTTTACACCCTTGCTGCGTGCGTAGTCTCGCAACTTTTGTGATCAAGATGGACAAAAGAGCCTTCAAACTAACCACAACTAACCACTAACAGTAGGCCTTGTTTTTCGAGCACTTTAATTACAAATGTATAAAGAGAGAAAATGTTTATAAAAAAATTAGTAATAAAACAAGTAGTAATAAAATATATATTTTTTGGGTTCAATTCAAATTATGGTGCAATAATAAAATATTTTAATTAAAATATATAATGTTGTCTATAAGAAAAAGAGCTAAAAAACGTTGTTGTTATGGAGTATGCAGCAGTGATACGCGTAGTAAATCATTTAAGGAGAATTTATATTATTTTATAAGTTTTCCAAAGCCGTGTTTGAAATCGCCGAAAATTCATTAAAAAAAGTAAGCCAAAGCACTTGTCCCATATGTGCCAAATTCTATTTGTAGGTGAAGCGGTATGGATGAGGTAATGGTCTATTCCAAGGAATTGATAATGTTGATAAAGACACATATATTTTGTTTACTTTATTTTGAAGGAGAATGTGGTTAGTTGTGGTTACCAACAACTGAATATTCAGACTCCATCAGTTTTGGTATAATAAAGAAAAATAGTGATAGGGTAATATATTTAACTAATTATCAATATAATAGTTCGCCTTTAACCTCCTAATAAATTTTGTCGGAGGTAAGTCACTAAAACCCCGCTGGCTAAAAAATATAAAAAATCAAAAGATTTTATTTTTTGTTACAACTTTTACTTATTACCATGATCAGTAAAATACATTTTGGAAAATGGGACCCGGACCAAGAGGGTCCCATTTTCCAAAAAGTAAAAAGGCGAGTAACCCAAATAAAACAAACTAAAACATGGATCCGCCACAAAACTATAGAACATATTAAGTAAAATACAGTTCTACTTAAATTATTATTATGCTAACCTCTCAAGTAATTCGGCACTTGCGTCTAGGGAGCAGTTTCCACAATTTATCCATTATGGATGTAGGCAACCTACTATACACTGGGAGGTATATGACGTAATATGACCATTGTAAATGTGAATTAATATGAAAAGTTGGAGAAATTACAAATTAATAAATCTCTAAATAATTTCGGAATAAATAAATAATTAAATGTAGTACGCGCATATCTAAATAATTGTATGTATATTATTTTTGTTATAAATTTTCTAGTGAAGAATACACGTAGTAGCCTTAGTTTTCATGGTGCCCCAGTGTCGGTTGGATGTGAAGAATAAATAGTTCAATTAGCGGAATAGGTATTAGTTGTGCATTTTTCTAAGATACCTCGCAAGAATTATCGCATCGCCGCCATCACCCGTATTTTTACCTTAAAACATTACTTTGTCAAATATTGAAAACTAAACTTCTTTGAAAACTTTAACACATTTGTTTACGTACCTATTTTAGCAATTTTTTCTTGTAAAACTTTATAGTGCCTTTTTGTCACGTTTAAAAGCGCTAAAACTGACGAAAACCACAGGTTTTCTTTCTAAATTTTAGGGTAAAAATGGATCGTACCATCCGAAAGAGCAGTTAAAATTACCTTCCTGAAAATTACACAAGAATCGAACAAAGGATAGTTCAGAAATAAAATTTTAAATTTGACATAAGTGTACAAGTAAATACGGGTGATGCAATACTTTCTTAGCGGAATGTATTTATATTTTTTCACAAGGCTAGATCATGAAAGTTGAGTAATCATTAAACGAATTTGAGATTTAAAAAATACCTTATTCTTTAATCTGGCTAAATATTTTTGGAAATATATCAGTATTATCAGTAACTACACTGAATTATTTAAAAAATAAGGTTTTACATTTATTTTAACATTTGAAATCAAAATTAGATTTTTTTTGACGAAGGGTTGATGGGGTGGCGAATTAAGTATGATTGTATTTATATTATGTAAACAAATAAAACAAAAATATCTTTTAGATGTTTAATCCTTTAATAAAAGCATAGCAGCAATCTTTTGACTCTCAACTGCAGAGGGTTTTGATATTTTTTTTAACACTTCTTTTCCTTTTTTTGATTTTTTTTAAACGTTCTTTGCGGCGTTATGTTTTTGTTATGTGGAGTGGTTGGTACTTATAATGATTTTATACAGTTTCTTCCTTACGCCATTCTAAGTGCAGCCAATGTGGGTCTTAAAAATGCCACCTTTTTCTTCAAAATGTTAATTTCAGGCAAGGTTTTGGCTTGTCAACATGAATTAGTGTATAGTTGGTTGCCTACATGCAATATGGAAAATTTGTGGAAACTGCTCCGTAGACGCAAGTGTAATACGGCTGGACGACTTTAGCCATCGTCGTAACTAAACATAATTGTAGGCTCTTACGGTAGGATGCACTGATGAAGCACCATCAATTAATTTTTCATTTAATTGCGCTGATATTCGAGGTGATAATGCTTGTTGCCCAGCCATATTTATAAAAAGTGTCCAAAACTTTCATATTGCCGCCTTTTAACATGGCGGAGGCGCTTGCGCTGAGCATACCCTAAAAGGTCTGTGGACGGCGTCGAGTTATAAGCGGCAACAACTATCACTTTACTGAGTTTCTACTGTTACACGAACTATTTTCCAAAAACAAGAATTAAAAAAGAAAAAGTCGTTCTGGAAGATGATGGATATTATCAATCATTAAGGAAACTCTGAAGAGATGATTTCGAACATCCTTCAAGAAGTACTAAACACCACACAAAGCTGGTGTCAAAGGGAAAAAATGACAATAAACCCTCAAAATATGGTTATTGTCCCCTTCACCAAAGATAAACCTGGTTAACTTGAGACCACCAACTCTGCAAGGTGAAACAATACCATTTGCGAAAGAAGCTAAATATCTGGGTTGATCCTAAAATAGCACTCTTAGCTGAAATTCGCATCTAAAAAAAGTCACCCGTAAGGCGACCCTATCTTTCTGGACATGCCGCAGGATCTGTGGCAAATCCTGGGGCATGCAACCAAACAGATGTACTGGCTATACGTGACAGTCATTAAACCAATGATCACGTATAGCTCTGTGTGCGCAAGGGGCAGCAGCGGCTGACCCAAGCAAAGCTATCTAGCCTACAGAGACATTCCTGCCTAATGATCAGCGGCGCGCTGCGCTCGACACCAACGGCGGCCATGGAAGCCCTCCTAGGACTGCCTCCTCTGCATATTTACTTGGAGAGATAGGCAAGGTGAGCAACAGACTTTATCAAGCGGCCAGTAACAAACCGCAGGCGTGTCATACGGAGAGCACCAGTCTCCTCAGGAATGTCCTGACCTGTGACAGATTGGAAATGCCCTCAGACATAATGCCTACAGCAACCAATTACAACCGGCCCTACAGTGTAGTCTACCCACAAAGGGAGGACTGGAGTCAACAAACGACCGACCTGCTCCTGGCTGACAACTGTTGCTACATCGATGGTGTTGAAGCTGGAATAAATGGACAGAGGCCGAGGGCAGAGTTTTCCTTTAGCCTGGGCACTCTCGCAACCATATTTTAAGCGGAGGTATTTGCTATTAAGATGTGTGCTAGATCGCTGGTTGATCGGCACTGCACACGTAAGACAGTTAAAATATTCTCCGTTAGTCAAGCAGCTCTTAAGGCTTTTGAATCCAGCCGGTGCAATTCGAAAACCGTCTGGAATTGCAAGGATGCGCTGACCAAACTGGGTCAAAACAATAAGATTACACTACTGTGGATACCTGGACACACCGACATAGAGGGTAATGAATCTGCAGACATCCTTGCCAAAAGGAGGGCGGAAACAAAGTTCACAGGGCCGGAACCGGTCATCGGTATATCTTATGGAACGGCCAAGCAGTTCATATCAGCTTGGACACAAAGAGAAAATTTTCGGTACTGGCATGGACTTCCGGGTCTTAGACACTCGAAGGCCTTCATAAGTCCACCGAACCAACAATGTACTGTCAAACTACTGGAGCAATCAAGGGTATACCCTTTAAAACTCCAGTGGGACTGTACACGGGACACTCAGATTGAAATACCACATGCACAAGATCAGCCTAGCGGAAGACGCCGAGTGCGCATGTGCATGGAGGGGGATAAATCGGCAGAACACATAGTGTTCGTGCCCAGCAATGGCACGACTAAGATTCGCAATCCTCGGCAATGACACCTTGTTGCCGGGGAGTGAAAGATCTCTCCCAACAGGACTATCAGATTTATTAGGAGTCTGGAGCTGGTGGGAGAAATATAAAAGGGTGTGAGCCACAATAGACCGATCGGTCGCGGTGAAAGGGAGTTATACCCACTCACTTTAAACCTACCTACCTACGTATCAATTCATCGCAATAGCGTAAACATAACGCTCGCGTTCCTCCAGGGGGTTTTTTGACTTGTGCTTGCAAAACTACCCCCGACACGAGAGCTGCGAGTGGCGAGATGGAGCGTAAGTCGAGGTATAAGCACCTCGCTTATATACTCGATTTCTGCCTCGTCCCGCGTCTCGTCTTGCCACTTGCATGAAAGTGTAAATGAGGTATTAATGGTTGCATGAGGGTGAAACTTTGTGTTACTATATTTGCAAGGGGATCATACAGGGGGTCCCAACTCTATTTATACACTAAATATTTCTGCCCCTGTACATGATACAACAAAAAAAACTTAAAATAAAAAATGTGTGTTTGGTTACGCTTATTTTATTAACAGTATTAGTAAATATACAGGGTGACCCAAAAACAGAGTTTTTATTATTAAGTACGGTTTTTTACATGGAACTTCCTGTATATTTTGTCAAATTTCGACTCTTTATTCAATTCGTCATCAAAAATCTATATCACACTGTACATCAATTATTGCTGGTTTTTAAGATGACGAACTATAATTGTTGTATTATCAGATTTACACAGTAATAATTAAAAGCGATTAATAAAGAATAAAAACAATTAACATAACATCCTATAGTAAATGTTTAAGTTGCTGACACTTTTTTAGAACTATTTTCTGTCATAATTATTTTAAATATTTTTTTTACTGTCAGAGTGACCAATTTAGTCCCTTTATTAGTTACTTAATCATCTTAAAAACAATCAATAATTGACGTGTTGTCTATTGGACATTTTTGATGTAGATTTGAATGTAGAGTCAAAATCTGGCAAAATATATGGGGCTTTCCATTTAAAAAGTGTACTTAACAATAAAAACCCCGTAGATTTACCAATACTGTTAATAAAATTAACGTTACAAAACAATCATCCTGCGTTGTCTCGAAACCAAAATAATATTTTTACATAGATCTAACTAGTTCCTAAAGTTAAAATTTGATTACTTTATTGCTTTTATATAGTCTAAGGGCCGCCGGTGGCTGGCAGACAAAACGTATTTTATTAAACTGAAATTTTGCTCAGTATTATTTATACAAAATACACACAGACAATATACTCTTAAGGCCTATAACTAGTTCTAAAAATGCACCCACGACTGCAGTGGCAAAATACCTTTTGGACCTGATTAAACCACTAGTCGATGAATCACCATCTTTTGTTAAAAACTCTAGTCATTTTGGTGATATTTTCAAAAATGTAGAAATAGGACCAGATGATACTTTTGTAAGCTATTATATAGAAAGTCTGTATACAAATGTGCCAGTAAAAGAATCTTTCAACATCATTCGAGCCAAGCTTAACGAAGATGACATAATGGTAAAACGCCTCACCCTGCCCCTGGAGTGATGGAGTTGTTGGAGCTGTGCCTTCGTAGTTCCTAATTTCAAGTGAAAGAGAGGTACTATGCACAGGAAGATGGACTTCCAATGGATTCATCGCTCCCTCCAGTGCAGTAATAGCAAATATTTATATGGCATGGTTTGAGGAACACGCAATTAAAACTGCATTAATCAAACCAAAAGTTTGGCTGAAATATGTTGACGATACTTTACTGTATGGCCAGGTAATGACGAAGAACTTAAAGGTTTTTTAAAACATCTAAATTGCCTTCGACCTTGAATCAAATTTACAGTGAAGAAGGAGTGAAATTCTGGCTCTACCTTATCTCGACGTTTTAGTCAAACGAAATAATGGACATATGCAAACCTCGGTATACAGGAAACCTACCCACACTAGACAATATTTACACCAGAATTTAATCATTCTAACGGAACAAACTAGGGTCATACGTACCCTATATAACCGCGCATTGACCTAGTGTAACAGTAAGGAATCCCTGAAAGATGAAATAAATAATAAACTAGGGATCTCAAGCAAAACGCCTACAGTGAGAGACTGGTTAAAGAAAAGATCGACAAATATCAAGATAAGACAAAAACTCTAACTTGAACAAGACTTTACACCAGGGGTCTCCAAACTTTCCAGCCTTAGGCCATACTGATTACTCCAGTAAGTTCCGAGGGCCAAAACCATAATCATTGTTGCCGGTGGTAAGAAGTGAAATAGTCCACTGATGAAAAAAAAGTCCGAAAAAGTACACAACTTTAAAAAAGGCTGCAAATCGGACTAAAGTCCGCAAAACGCAACACTGCATATTATTAATTTTCCTGTCATTATCTGTAATTTCTAGATTAGTCGTAGAGTACGAGCCATGAGGAGTAACGTGACACGACATCTGGTGGACACAAGCGGAAATAGGTAGTACCTTCTATCGCTAACAGATGGCGCTAATACACGTACAGAATAATCTCGTTGGTTCGAGAAAGTTCTGGTGTCTTCCACTCACTTCTAGATGGCAGTAATTGGAATATATAAGAAGGCTAGTGGCGCAACCAAAGTCAGTTCCTATGACATGTTGTTAAATAAAATATTGCATACCTCCTTAAAACGTGTTTGTGCGTGTTTAAGTTTAAGACATCTTTATAACAGATTTTGATTTGAATTGTTGCTTTTTGTGTGAATTAGTAGTATGGAAAAGAAGCGAAAAATTGATAGTGAATGCAGAAAATTCAAAGATCAGTGGAACATTCAGTATTTCAATTGAGTCCAGTAACAAGGCGCTATGTTTGATTTGCATGAAAGCATAGCCGTTCTCAAAGAATATAACATTAAACGTCATTATGAAACAAAACATTTTCAAAATTAGTCAAAATATACAGGAAGTTTGCGGACAGAAAAATTCAAAAAGCTATGCAGCGCGGATTGAAATCGCAGCAATTTTCATTTACAAAACTCAAAACTAACAAGAACTGCAACTCTGCCAGCTTTCTGTGGTTTTTGAAATTCAAAACTGGAAAACATTACCAATGGAGAAATGATCAAAGAATGCATAATTGCGTAGCCGAAGAAATGTGCCCTAAAAAAGGTAAATTTAAAAAACTGTCAATGTCAGAAACATTGGCTCGAAGGAGAAAACATCGCTGAAAATATATCCTCTAATTTCGACAAAAATGGACATTTTGGTGGTTTTCTTTGGCCTTGGATAAAGTCAACGGATGTGTCAGATACTGCTCGGTGTTGATTTATATTCGAGGAGTAGATAAAAAGCTATAAGTGCACGATGAACTTCTTGATATTATAGTATTCATGGCACAACACTGGTACAGATTTTTTTAAAGGGTTGAAACCATTAATCAAAAGAACCTTCGATGGAAAAACGGAAATGTATTACCTGAGGGAAACAAAAACATGAGTGGGAAAGATAAAGGAGTGGTCGCTCTTGTGTCAAAGGCTGGAAAAGACGGTGGTTCAAAAATTGTCTTACATTGTATCATTCATCAACAGCTTTGTGCGGAAAATGTTTGGATATTTGGTTCTGAAACCGTCATTCAACTGTTAATTTTATCAGATCTTTTGGGCTGAATCACCGAAATTCCGACAATTTTTGAAGAGATTGGAAAACTGACTACCTTATCTACTGCCGTACGCTGGCTTAGTTGTGGAAAGTCCTTCATCGCTTTTTGAACTTCGAGCAGTGATCAATTTTTTTAATGAAAAGCATCGCCCTCTTACTGAATTACAAAACCGCATGGCTGTGGAAGTTAGCATTCTATGTTGATTTGACAAAACATGTGAACGAACTAATTTGGGATTGCAAGGAGAAAACCAGCATCTTCCTGATTTATACACTGTAACAGTGCAAGTAGCATTTAGGCAAACAGTTGTTTTTGGGGATTATCCAATTACTAAAGCGAATATTAATTTCTAGGCATTCGCCTATTTTGTTAATTTCCCGCGCGCGCCGTCTCGTAATTAAACGTGAAACTTAAGTTTGAACAGGTCGCGGCAGCCTGAAAACATTTATGGGAAAATCTTCAGATACAATACCAGAGGCTCTTGTGCCATTGTTTGTAGTGTAAATCTTTATGGTTTTTTTCTGGTGTAATTTCCTTACAAATATATTCGTGCCATTAGTTTGATGAAAGCAGGGGTATTTCCTAACTTTTAAATCCGGTTTTAAGCGGTCCGATTTCTGGAAGACTGCAGATCGACATTGTGAAACCCTCTTGTGACAAATGTCACTTTTCGTTTGACATCGAGAGATTGACCTTTTCAAAATCACTTCTGTCTAACCGGCCCAGCTGTCGAAAGCAATTTTTTGGTTTTGGAAAAAATCCTTAGGATATCTTTTGAAAACCATTAATTTTCTTCCATCTTGAGCCTATAAAGGTATGTTTTCCTCCATATTTAGCTTTTCATTAATATTTTGCATAAAGTGTAAAAACCTAACCTGAAAAGACACGTTTGTTTTTCCCCTTTTAGTAATTTAATATTTGTTTCAGATAAAGGGGTTTATTTTCATTTCCTTACGTATCCCGTTTCATTTTTTACTTTACGTTCTTTCTTTCTTTCCCGTTTGGAGGAAAATTTCCTTGACCCCCGTGACGAACCGTGAGCCCCTTTTAACCTTTAGACAACCAGATCTCCTTGGTTGGTCGGAGTTTGTAAGCTCCTTTGCCTAACGACCAGTCCGATGCACAAAAGTCTAACATCAGACAGTGTGTTTAGAAGTTAATATTTGAGCCTGACTCAGTCCACGTAGAGCCGCAGATAAGTTGCACACCTTATTTTTTAAAAGCGTTTTTTAAGCAGTCCCTTTTAAAAATCTAGGTTAAGTAACATATAATTTTAAATTTCTTGTAACTATTTCCCCCTATGCTCAATTACCTTTTGTTTTAATATTTTAACCCTTAATTTAAGCGTTGTAAGTAGCGGTTGTAAAAGGTTTGCAAACTTGCGCTTAAGATGTTTGTTAACTTTTGTAAGTGAGCCTTATTAACTTTCATTTTAAGCTAATTTTTTTCTCTATTAAAGAATCCGTAGATTTTAAATAGTGTGTTTTTTTTTATTTGGCACGGGTTTTTTTTTCGGCCTGTCTATAGGGGTCACCTTCTGGTAATTTGTCGTTACTTTTTTTATAACTGTAGATGGCGCCCAAATTTAATTTCTTAATTTGTGACAAATTACCACAGAAAGTTTAAATTAACAACTTAGTATTTTTTCTGGCACTGATCGGGAGTAGTAAGGAATATTTAATAACAAACCCACGACCTATTGCCCGACTAACGAAGCTAGACCGTAAAACCCCTTTTGTCCAAAATCCATGGGTGATATGTTTAATTTGGAAATCTCATTATAAAATATTGCCAAGGAGGTTAACACTAATATCAAATCATTCCGGAAGAAATTGAGACTGTTTCAATCACAACTGAAGTAAATGTTTTTCACATTTAAAACATGTGAAAATTCAAACCACCTACTGAGACGGTTTCCTATCGATTTTGCAATCGAAACTTTGGTTTTTGAAGAAAAAATTTTTGATACTCGTTTCTCGGACTTTGATGCCATTGCGAATCAAATTAAAAATTTTCAGAATCCTTTTGATACTCACATTAAACCCCTAGCCCCGGAACTTCAAATGGAAATGATTGATCTCAATGCATTTATATAATTAAGAACAAATATCAAAACTCATCTTTTTGGAATTTTTATAGAAATCTTCCCCTGACACAATTTGTTAATTTGCATAAATTTGCTCGTGGTCTGTTTTTGTTTTTGGTACTACTTATTTGTGTGAGAAAACCTTCTCCAAAATGAAGTACACAAAAAATGTTTACAGATCGAAATTAACTGATAGATCTTAAATCTCTTTTAATAATTGGTACAAGTAAAATTAGTCCACAACTACAAACTATTGTCAGTGGAAAATCTCAATTACATAAATCTCTTAGTATTTCCTTTTGTCATTATGTTTGTTATAAGTTATGTGATTATTTAAAATGTATAAAATGTTAGTTGGATTCATTTCAATAATTTGTTAGTTATTTATACTGAAAAAAAAACCACTCAAATTGGGCAAAGAAACAAAAACCAAACGAGGTGAAACGTCGAAATTAAAGATTGCCGAACACGCATGGAAAAACAAAACTAAAA
>JAHBCN010025098.1:0-11697 GCA_019359885.1 Listronotus oregonensis | reverse complement strand
AAAATGTCGAAAAGATGTTCAAACGACGAATTATGAGTTAAGGGGAAACAAAAAACGTTAGAAACATTTAATATTTTTTAATTTAATTCAAAATTTTATTTTTTAATTACCTTCTTAAATAAAAACAATATTAAAATAACAAAATTTCCAAAGAGACGGCCGAATTTAGGCTTATTAATTTTCAACATTTATTTGTTTTCCCCTATAACTGCATAATGTGGGCTTTGGGAATTTTTTAACGCTATTTTCTCAAAAACTAACAAAGATGGGTATAGGTTTTATACATATTTTATATCAGGAATGACCCGAGAAACGAAATTTAACAAAATATAAGGGTGTTGCATTTAAATTTTGAAGTAACATTATTGGAAAAGTCAATTTGCAGCACTTGGTAAAGAGAAGTAGTTTTATTATGACCTCTACAGATAGAGGTCTTTAGAAAAAATTAAATTAAACATAATAATTTTTTTATATTATTTATTTGTTTTCCCATAAAACCATAATATGCGGTAGTTTGGACATTTTTAATCGCCATTTTCTAGAAATAGCAGAGATAAGTATAGGACAAATATAACTTTATATCAGAAATTTTCGTAGAATCCAATTTTTAAAAATATAGAGGATATTCCATTGAGAAAATCAAAGTTGATGCGTTTCCGGTCAAACCAAGGATAGAGACATGTTATAATATCCAAAATCAGCATCTTTATATATTATAATCCTAAAATTTGAAAGCTATATGTTTTATTCAAAAAAATAAAAGGTGGGAAGGATTTTTGTCACCCGGTATATATATATATATATATATATATATATATAATATATATATATATATATATATATATTATATATATATATATTATATATATATATATATTTATTATATATATATATTTATATATATATAATATATATTAATATATATATATATATATATATAATAAGAAAAGGGCACGTACTAAATAGGAGGCTACTGGATGATTTTGGATTTACCCAACTAAAATACCAATTAATTTTGTGGCTTGCATTTTTATTTCTGCTCGTTTCCTCACGTGGTCATTTTTGGTTGGGACTTGGGGAGTAGGGATAATATAAATTTGAAGAGTTATTCCCAGTTTAGTTTGTACTACTTTTTATTTTCAGTAAGAATATGCAGGATAAATGAAGCTAGCTAGCATCAACCGTCTTCGATCGTATTTTTATAGATTTTAAAATTAGTTGCTTACGACACCGCAACGTTTGCTACGGTTTTAAGAACCAAACAGTTTTTCCAATAAAATAAAAGAATTTTCAAATAAATAATGGAACGGAAGAATTTAAAAAAATAAATTAATGTGCATTCATAAAATAAAAAAATAAAATCTTTCAAGTTATGAAGATGCTCAAATAAACCACCTTCCTGAGCCAAAAATAACCAAGATTGTCATAAAAACGCCTTCTGACATTTGTTAGAATGTTTGGGTAAACAAAAGAATTCTCAATTTGTAATTGCAATTTTGTAGATTATTAGCCCTATTCTCCTGGAAACCATAAATTTGTGATTTTGTACCCCAGAGAAAAAAATGTTGGAGAATGAAAAACAATGTTTCTTATGAAATTTTCATTGTTATTTTTCTTTTTTCAGTTTCACAAAAAATTTCATTCGTTAAAATGATACAGGGAAAATTTCATGGGTTTTTTTTTTTTTTTTTTGTAGGATCTATTCATTTTTTAAGCACTCTTTTACTGATCCTTTTCTCAAATTAACCTTTTTACAAGTTTGAGAAATTGTAGGATTTTCACTAACACTGCCACTACTATAATTTCCTTATTTCCCTTCGTTGTTTTTTCTGGTGCACTATCATGTTTATGTTTTCTTGGAGTTAAACAACCAAATGTCAAAAAGTTTTAATGACTCGGTGAATAGTGAAAATTGTGGGGTAAGCCTGGTTGGAAATAAATTAATAAATAATTCCCTAATTCCCCATCAGGATTTCCACGGTGATACCATTTACAGTTTTAATTTTTTTCCAGTTCGTGAACAACCATTATTAATAATTATTATTTTATTTAAAAAATTGTTTTGCGCAAATAATCGACACCGTACAACTATAGCTGTCGAGCGTTCGATAGTAAAGAATTATTTCAGGAACAAAGGCATTGTGTTGATCGCTTTGCCGGCCGACGCGCGTCTTATAAATTTGTTTGCCGAAAATTATTGATCGATAAGCAATGCGTGCGACGTTTTTAGGTACATCCAAAATCGTCCAGGATCGTCCTATGTTCGTAGTCCTCTGCGCTTTACTGTATATATATATATATATATATATATATATATATATATATATATATATATATATATATATATATATATATATATATATATATATATATATATATATATATATATATATATATATATATATATATATATATATATATATATATATATATATTATATATATATATATATATATATATATATATATTTATATTATTATATATATATATATATTATATATATATATTTTATATATATATATATATATATATATATATATATATAATATATATATATATATATATATATATATATATATATATATATATATATATATATATATATATATATATATATATATATATATATATATATATATATATATATATATATATATATATATATATATATATATATATATATATATATATATATATATATATATATATATATATATAATAATATATCTTTTTTTTACTCATATCTCGAGTACCTTAATAGACTATAAAACCATCGCTTCGACTTTTTATTTATTGTTTTTTATCTAGGTTGCACGGCTTCTACTGCACTAACGATTTCAGGGTCCATGTCAGGGTACCGATCGACTGAGGTCCTGAGAGAATCAGGTAGCAACCGGGAGAGTTACATTACTTCATTAAATATCATACTTTGTCGACATGGTATTAGATATTTTCATTTTAATATTGATCCAACTTATAATTGCGGAAATTCTTTTCGCGTGTGATTCAAATAATTAGGAATTAATAATTGCGTCACTGTATATTAATATATATTTTTTTTATGATTAAAAATTATATGTCAAGTTTTTAATAAATTTTCAATCTGTTAGATACGTTTGGATATATGTAAACAAAATTTATACGAATTTCGGAGGGGGCTTGTCCTGAGCCCCCCTGACTAGATACGGCCTGGGTAGGAGCAGTGGCGTAGTCAACCTTTAGGGGGGGGGCCAACGTTTAAAGGGCCCCTTTTATTTCTTAAAACATTTTTTTTAAAAAAACACACAACAAAAAAACAAACAAATCTTATTTGAAAGTTTAGGCCAAAAAGGGAAAAAATAATGAAATATAAAAAAATGTTCTTAAGGTTTTTTTTTGAAAAAATCTTGTAATTTTTGTCTGAGTGTTACGCTAATAAAATTTTTTTTTTTTCACGAAATTCCTTCCTGAACTCAGCACCTGACTTTTTTTTTTTTATCCATTTTTACCTTAACAAGTTTACCCTTGCATAGCAATAAACGACTAAATAACCCACAAAGAGGAGAATAGAGTACCAAAAAAACATACGTTTGAAATCGCGATTTGAATATTAAAAAATAAAGTAAACAATAGGGTTCTTGCACATTTTTTTTAATGATGTCGTTTGCACTATTATAGACCGTTCTTCAAAACCTACTACTTCGTTTTTTCTTTAATTCGCTTTTTTGCCGATATTTGATTTAATAACTTGAAATTGGTCCCCGAAAACGCTTTCTGTTAGGTTATTAAAATGAGTCATTTATAGGTAAATGTCTGGTTGCCAAATAGCCTAGTAGTAAATTTTTGGCATTTACAATAAATGGAGATGTACACTAGATGTACGCATTAACTCGGTTTTATAACCTCGCTTTTGCAATATTTGTTTTATTTTATCGTTGCTTTGTTCTGTGTGATTTGTATTGTTTTTTATTTGTTCTCAAAATGAGTAAAGTTTACCGTTGGGTATAATTACCATTGCAAAATACGTCTATTAATATGCCTGGAAAGACTTTTGTTAAGTTCCATCTGATAAGGCTTAAGGAATCTATGGCTTCAAGAGGGGGACGGATCCGAAAGGTTATCTTCAACATCTAGTTTGTTTGTTTGTGAAGACATTTGATGTAAGTTTCTTTATCAGTTTTTGACAGTAATACGACAGAGATTTTTACAGAGTTCATTTTCATCTCACAAATCAAATAGGTTTCAAGTTTTTGTCAAAAGTACAATTAAGTTGAGAGGCAAATTATTATAGTGATACGCTATCCAATCAGAACGTTTTTGAAAATTTGAATTTTTGTACTTTTATTTTTGAAATATTGAAGTTACTTTATTTATCAGTATACTAATTTACAAGCAATTTTAGACCCATATTTAATCGAACTACATAGAAATTATAAACATTTATTTTAAAAAGGGCCCTATTCTGGAATATATCCATTAAACAAATAAAAAAAAATGCCGCCAAAACGGATGCCGCGCTCAGCGGTTTTTCCGCAGTGCTTTAAGAAATAACCGCTCCACTCCGGTGACACTGTGGAAAGAAAATGATTAACAAAAAGTGTGGACAATTATTATTTTAAAATATGACTTTAAAATTACACCAGCAAGTAAAAATGCTTAAAGCACAGAAGTATGTGCTGACATACCTTTTTATATCGGGGTTTGTTTGGGCGCAGGGGCGCTGGTCTAGGGGCGGGGGGCAGTCGCCCCCTGGCCCCCACCTGGCACGCCACTGGGTAGGAGGTTGTAGTCGGTCTGTTTATAATTCAAAATATCAGAAATAGTGTACACCATTTTACCCTTTTTTTTTACGTAAAAGCGCTATTAAAGAAGGTGTATTTTTAGGACTATGTGGGTAGAAAAAGTGTAAAATAGTGTAAAATATTTCTGAATAACCAACAGGCCTATTATGTATTGCTCAGATTTAAGCGGCCGGATCTCGTACTATTAGGGAATTGATTTTTCATTTAAAAAACATGTCATTAATTAAATTTAAGCTAAAAGTTAACAAAAGCATTATGTTCTAATGTTGTTTTTTTAATTTTTTTTTTTCCTGGAAATTATTACATTAAATTCAATAAGCTAGGAAGCGTTGAAAGATAATTCGATATTCTTTAAATTAATATATCGTGAAACCCCTCTGATTTCCCAATTTTGTTTAAAATTTAAGGGCCTACCTTAACTTAAATTGTTACCTAAGTGGCAAAATATTTTCTCCACTCAATAAAAACCGGAGGTCCTATAAAGTTTTTTGAAAAACACAATAAAATTCTAGCCAATTAAAGAACGAAGTGTCTAATATAATGGTGTAGTAATGGTTAACCTTAATGAAATTATTTTGTTTTAACCAGAGTTTATTATCTATTAATTAATAAACTCTGGTTTTAACTTTAAATTTATTTTTATACTTGACCCATCTGTCGGCTAACTGCAGAATTTCACTTAATGTGCGCTGTGCTAATCAAGATAAAGTAGAGATCAACTTATAAATTTTTAAAAAGTTTACACGAGACTCCACCAGATGGCAGAAGTAGCATAAAACTTTCGAGCATGTAGATATAGAGGCGGCCCTGCCTCTCGGCAATGCGAACATGCGTGCAAGAAAGAAAATCGCTGTATAACCTTTCTCTCCCGCTTTAACATGCTGATTGGTCGACGGAGAGAAGCTTACTAATTAGCATGTAGGGCGGGGGTATATACTCCCTTCCATCACCCGGAAAGTTATTCACCTATACTTCTTTCTTTCTCGCACGCTTGTTCGCACTGCTAAGAGGCAAGGCTGTTCTTTTCTGTAAGCGTATACCTTCTAGAGGCAGCCTTACCAAAGAATAGTTGTATAATTTTTGGTAATTGTCTTGAAAGTTGCGGCAACGCCGATTTTGACCAACTTTGGTATTCTGGGTTTTTTTTGGGACCGGATCAAAAGGAAAAAAAAAGTTTTCGGAAACGTTTCGTTTTCGAGACATCCATCATTAAACTTAAAAATCAAACTAACCCCATTTTTACTATTTCTACTTCTTTTTGCACACAATTCTTGATTTTAGCAATAAATTAGCACACAATATTTTATAAAAACTTATTAAACACTTGTTTTTATACTTACTTTATACCTTTTTTTATTTAATTTCGAAGCTTTACTTTTAAATGCCGCAACCATGAATACACTGGGGATTTTTTTCAACATACATGGCCGCGGCGTTTGAAACTGAAAATTCGCAATTTAATAAAAAAAAAAGGTGCAAAATAAATATAAAAATAGGTTTTTTAAAGATGTTTATAAAATATTATGTGCCAATTTAGTACAGGGTCTTCATTAATGTCTGTACACCACGTGACCAAAAATGTTGCGGGTTGCCTATTCAGAGGTTGCACAAAATTTAATAAAAATCCCTAGAAATACTCATTGGCGCCGTGAAAAATCGATTTTTAAATTAAAAACATTTTTTTAAGGTTATAAAATTTACCATTTATCATTTTTTTAATTGTAATTTAACCAAGTTATTAGGGCCTTTTTTGGATAATTTCTTATGCATTTATTTTGAGTCTCTTGTTTTCAATAATTTAATTTGTGATTTAAGTACAAAAATTCTAGTCAAGGAAACGAGGGATTTTTGTGCAGTAAGATAATTTGAATACGCCGATTAATACGGTTTTTTGCATCCGATTCGTATCAACGTTGCAATTGGAACAAAAATTTTGGAAAATAAAAACCGATTTTCGTTAAAAATCATTTTTAAATTAATTTTAAGGTTTTGCAATTATAAAAAAATGTATAACTAGGTAAATGATGAAAATGAGAATTTGTTACTCGGGAGTTTTAGGGTTGTTTAATTGACATGGGGAGGCCTACGGAGCACCTGGTGCGCCTAAGGATAGTTAAACGTGGTTAGTGAAGTTTTACAAGTTGGACCGCATTAGCAGGATTTGTTGTAAAACTTTAGAAGACGACGTTTACACCATCCTTAGCGCGCACCAGGTACTTCCAGGCCCTTTTACATATGATGTTCAACGACCTCGAAAACCCCCGAGTAACAAATTGAGCCCATTTGCATCATTATTTACCTAGTTATAATTTTTTTTTAGTTGCAAACTTTAAGATGATTTAAACTGATTTTTTAATGCAAAATGAGTTATTTATTTCCCATTAATTAAATTTGTTTTCCCAAATTTTATATGTTTATACAAAATGCAAGAAACCACATTTGAACCATCTTACTGCACAAAAACCCGAAGGCCTGTTTTGGTGCCATGTTTTGACTATGAGGGTTTAGCAAGATCCGTTAATATATTTTATTATACCTTGGATTTTAGTCAATTTAAACTTAATAGGAAAACTCAAGCAATTAACTCTTAGTTTAACAGTTTATTCAATTATTTAAATAAAACTACTTGACTTAAAATGATGGAATGACTTAGATTTATTTTTACATTAAAAAATTACACTACCAAGTTACATAATAAAAAAATTAGGAGAATTATTACATGCTAAAAAAGAAATTAAGATAAAACAATTACAGAAAATTATTTTAACCGGGCAAAAAGAAACCACGCTTCATCAGAGAAGAAACCGGCCAAAACACCATTCATTGTTAAGAATCTCATCAAAGCATTGACAAAACTGCACCCTCTTTCTAAAATCTGGTGAAAGGAATTCTAACACTGTGACCTTATATTGATATTTCAAGTTTTTTTATGCTTTATGGCAAAACATTTTAAAAAACAAAATATGGCACTGTAAACATTAATTTCATTTTTATTTAAAATAGTATCTTTACCGGACTGAGTAGACAACTTCTCCACTGATTTCTTAGGAATGTGCTCCATTCGAGAATGATTCAAGAAAGGTTCAAGCACGGAGGCCTTCCAGTGGATCTTTCTTAAAAATGCAATTTGTTTTCAAAGCCATTGATTAGCAATGTCGGATGGACAAAGTTTCGACTAACAAGACTCAGAAACCTTTTTTAAACAGGTCCATGCAACTTTGGAGAAATATGACCAAGTTCCATCCTCATTACGAGTTGCACTTCTAAAATGTGCCATTATTATAAAGGTATCTTGTTCCACAGTCCACATTTTAAACATTTTCTAAAAGTAAACAAACAGTTTTATTTACGTAACCTCAAAACAAAAACAGATGAATTCCCTTTTTAAAAACAGAAATAGAAAATAATTTGAAAAGAACTGTTTTCAGCTTGTAAGGTTCGTTTTCAAACATAATTTGTTCAAAAAATCTAAAACTTTTCCAAAAAAACTATCCAAAAAACCAAATACCGCTTTGCCAACAATGGTCTGTCAGAGTGTAGTCAAGTCTACTGTCGAAAAAGACTTGCTGTGTTGCAACACTAATATTTTCCTCATAAAAGGTGTGTTCTTTGGACCACAACTGACGACCCCGATTTTTGGAATTTTAACATTTTAGGAGGTTATTATAATCGAATAATGATTTAAACATTTTTTGCTTTGTTCGGAGTTTAGAAGCTGGTAAATTGTCACAGAAAAATAAATGTCGGCAAAACTTTATGAATTTTTTTTCCATCGTGGCAAATTGTAAATAAAAGAAACCAAGCAGTGGAGCCACTTTTTACAAACCAAAATCGCGGGTCAGTGGTGTCAAACATTAATAAGGCACTGTATAACAATCATTATAACAAGAATTGTGGGCAAAGAAGGGGAAATATACTGAAAATTGGGTTAGTTTGATTTTTAAGTTTATCTTAATAACGAATCGTTTCCAACTAAAAATTCTTTCAGATTCGTTATCAGCGCCCCAAAAAAACCCGTATATCGAAATTGGTCAAAATCAGCGTAGCCGCAACTTTCGAGACAATTACCGTACTGTTTGCTCGGCGGAAAGGAGTACATACTCCACCACCCCATCAGCACCCAGAGCAGCATATAAGTACGTAAATGAAAAGAAAGGTTATACACCTATTCTTCTCTCTCCCGTGGGCTTGTTTGCACGGCCAACCGGCAAGAAGGCCTCTATAGGTGTATGCTCGAATCATAACGTAGTCTAAATTAAGAACGAGGATTCATAGGCCCGATTATTTAATAGCTATCCACTACTGGGAAGTTGACAGTGACAGCACAAAGTTAGGTTAGGTAGTGTATTTTTTGCTTTTTTTTGGAATGACGAATTAGTTGTTTACTATTTTTTATTTACCTTTAAATTTTTTACGAAGTGATAACAACGTTAATGTTCATTGTGTAAAATTTCTGCTATATTAATTATTGGTAATATTAATTTTCATTGACATCGTTCCCGTATTATAATTTCGTGTCTGGGCCCTTAATATTAATTTATTTATTTTTTATTTAGAAAGTTTGTAAACAATGGACGACGATTTCGACGATTACCGAGACATTTTTTCACAAGATGGGGTACTTTTGAAGCAGGCCTCATCAGCCTATATTTCATTTATCAATACAATTGGAACACTTTATATTTATGGAACTGTGGAAAATGAGGGTAAGAAAGAGGTGTCTATCCATTATAACAATAGTCGATAGATCACATTACTTATCAAATAATTATAACTTGTTTTGATTGGTAATATTTTACTTATTGGGCTCACGGCCTATTTTATTAATAGGGCTACGTTGAACTTTAGCTCCATTGCTAAATAGCAATATTTTAATATAATTTTTGTTTTCACATATTTGTTACACCATAATAAAACACATAGGGTCTGAAAAACGAAATTTTCATGACATTATACAAAAATAAAATAATTTTTTATTTCCCCCATAAAATATGCTATAATATGGCGACCAAATGAAAAAGAGGAGAAAGAATACCTACAAAAAGATGATAATGTCATTTTGTTTGGATTTTCCAAAAGCAAGTTCCAGATGTTTTCTAATAAATTTTGAAGGTTTTTTTTCCCATTTGAAATGGTTTTTTATAGAAACAACAAACGAACTAACCAATAACAACTTTCAAACTATTACCTGTTTTGGTTAGTTTTTGGTTAGTTGTCGTTAGGTTTTCCTCATTAAATTGTAAAATTTCTTTATCATAAAGCGCCGCAAACAATTTTTTTTGATCCACAACGCGCAAATTCTGGCCTTTTACTTAACCTAAAAACATAGTATTTTTTTTGACTTTTATTTCATTTTTTCTGCAAAAATGATTTTTTCGGATTTTTTTTTTTTTGGAAATCTACTAAACAAAATGTGTTCTTTTATCTGTAATATTTATTTTTTTCAAATCGAATGGAGCAAACAACCGACCCTATTAATAGCTAATAGTGGGAATTTTTTTGGGCGCTGATTATGAATCTGTCAAATTTTGTCGGAAACCTCTAGTTTTTAAGTTATTACACCCTGGACCTAGATATGTTAAATTTTCGGAAATTTAAGATCGTTCGCGAATATTTGCGAATGTTCGCAAGCATTCGTGAACTTATTTTTTACTACCAAAATTGGATACAAACATAAAAGGGTTTTAACTAAAGCTTCCACGCTATTTGTTTTCGAGGAATAACCAAAAGGAAACAAAACCTAATTCATGTATTTTTTGTTCTAATTTTTGCTAACAGACCAACAGACTCTACAGACAAGACAATATAACAATATGTACTTAAAAAACAGACAAAACAAAACTAGTTTTGTGTAAAATAAACACCGTACTACTATACTCATTAACATTTTAATAAACATTTAATAAAATGAAGTTTAAAAAACGGTCCCCTACGCCATCTTAATTTACTGCAATTTGAGGACCATTTTTGTAACCCAGAGATGGTGCTCCTTATCTTTAGGCTCCATGCTCAAAAACAAATAACTAACCAAGCACAGCACAATTTCATGATTTGGCAGGAAAATACGGTCATTTTGCTCGTGCAAGCTCAGCCACCATTTTGCTGGGATATGATCTGTATCTTTCGTGTTTTGTGCTTAAAAATATTAAAGGCGCCGCCAGGGAGAGATTATGCTGCCTGTTAGTTATGCTGTGCCACAAGTAAATATGTTACATGGTTACCTTGCAAAAATTTGTTTTAAACCAAAATAAAACAATTATGGCAACACAGCCCAGTCACTACACTTCCAATTAAAAGATGTCAAAGGCAGATGGCGCTTTAATCATTGTTGTTGCAAAATGACCAATTATGCATACAACAGGCGCTATTTACAAAAGAAGAACAATACACGATCAGTTACAAAATCAGCAGTAAGATGGTGATAATTTAAATGCGAATATTCGGGCGAACATAGCAGAGAATTTTCTCGAATATTTGCGAAAATTTGCATTCTCCACTTGGAAATATTCATGGTTCACATCTCTACTTAGACCTAATTTAAAATACATAAACTTTCCTAAAATTCCTCTTTCTTGAACCTGGTCAGAACTAAACTTCTGAATGACTTTATAGTAAAAGATCCCCTAATTTACAGGATAAAGGTGCTTGTGAAGAAAACCACCAACGGAATTTGTTATTTTTTGATTATATATTCAAAAGTTCATCATTTTTGAAACACTGAGCAAACAAAATTGCGGATGCTTCATGTCTTTTAATTATATTTGAGAAAAATAGTACATAAAATATAAACTAGGGCTTCGTTGAACTTAAACGTCTTTTTTAGACAGCAATATTTTGATATAATTTTTTTCTTTCACTTATTTGTTACTCCATAAGAAAACACAAAGGGTAGAAAAATTATTTTCACCACATTATC
>JAHBCN010025097.1:0-11581 GCA_019359885.1 Listronotus oregonensis | reverse complement strand
TTTAAAATTAATTAATTTTTTTAAGTTAGTCACAATCAAAACTAATGAAAATTGATTGTGCCCGTATGCAAGTAAGAATGTAGGAAATAAAAAACTTTGTATTTTGTGCAAATTTTTATTAAAATTAATCTCTTAGCAAAGCGCATTTCGTAAAATATATTCTTAGTGCTGTTCGTCAAGCAGCAATTACATCATTTTGAGCGTAAATATGTAAACAGGACATTGACAAACTATCACACATCACATTATTAAATTACACAATAAAATTGTAAATAAAATCTTATATTTTCCCCTTAAAGGTTACTATTAAAATTTAAACCACACCATGATACCATTTTGTTGGTAAGACTTTTAACAAATGGGTATCATAGTCTGGTTTAAATTTTAAAATTCACTTTTTTGAAGGTAAAAATGTAAGATTTTATACATAATTTTACATTTTAATTTTTAATTTTAAAATGTGATAGTTTGTCAATGTTCTCTTTACGTATGCTCCAAATGATGTAACTCCTGCTTGACGAATAGCACTAATGGTGGTTTTTACCGAAAGCGCTTTGCTAGGATATTAATTTCAATAAAATTTTGCATAAAAACAAAGCTTTTTATAATCAAAATTGTTTACAACTGTCAATACAAAAATAAAATATGTAATATATATGCAACAGATACGGAAAACATTAAAACTTATAGTAAAATACATATTAAAATAGTAAGTAAAATAGAAATTACAATATAAAATCCTTAAAATTTATTAAACTTAAATTTAATACAAACGTGCTTACTACGCTTTACCAATTGAATGATTATCACAAAGCGAGATTCTGCTCCTTCTTACGACATCATCATTTTGGTAAGCTATTCTTTCATTTACTTTGAATACTAAAAAACTATTTAGCGAACGAATTTTCAGTATGAGTCAGTCCGACCTATAATTTAATACAGTCTACTTAAATTACGTTACGTAACAGACCTATACAAAGGGCTGATTGCGTAACACAACATTTTTGGTAGTAGAATTATTAATGCTAGTCCATGCTGCAAATACTCTTTTTTGATAAGAATTTCTTTACTTTTCTTTAAAAAGTTTTAAAAAAGGCTTTTTTATGACGACTTGCATTTTATTTATTAACGAGCTTTACAGCTTGGCGTTCAGTCTGCATGACCAGGAACAAGATACCTTTTGTTTCTTGTCTTGTAGTCATGTATGTCCTGGTGGGTATGTAGATCATCTCACTGTTTATTAGTGAAAACACTCTCAAGGATAGACTCCTAGGAAAAAGTGATAACTCTCAAGTTAGAAAAAGCACATCTATAATTTTCCCTAAATCCCAAGCAAGCAATCAGCCTGATGACTGAGCCCAAACACTCTATTGGTACGAGTTAAATAACCTTATACAATGAGACCATACGATATAACACTCTAAAAAAGTGCATTATACGCAGTCAGTATTGTTCTGTCGAAAACAGAGCTCTTTAAATTACGAATGACATACACATTATTGGCCGGCCTTCCACACACATTCTCCATATGCACATTCCATTCCAATTGGCTGTCCAGAAAGACTCTTAAAAATTTGACATATGGCACGCAATTATTGGTATTGTTATATCTCAAGGTATTCAAAAGATGCGGATTTATACTGGTGCAAGTTCAGCAGCACACTTTTTAAAGACAATTGGTGGTATATCGTACACCACAGAGGATTTCTTGATATTAAAAGAAGAAAAAATATGCCCAATCTGCTTGACTTTAAATATAATTTTCAATATTTAATGAAGGACAAAAGCAACTGTTTGAAGAAGCAGACTAACGGGAAGCTCAAGGGTTGACAGAAAATTATTTAAGAAATAGTTCGGTTTCTTGTTTCGATGCAAGCTTGCTTACGCTGCTTTCTGCACATTGTTGGCCAAATAATTTTTCTAGTATAGTGCGCAAAGATGTACTGGGTGCCCACAAGATTATTTCCCTGTTGCCATTTTTTATTGCTTTATCGATATTAACGAAACTTTTTAGGATTGGTGTTTTGACGAAACGCCATTTTTATGCATATGTGACAAGCTTTCCCAAATTTTGGTTTTACCGGTAATTGCAAAAATGACTAGAATTTTGATTTTGAAATGAGACACCATGTATATTTTTTGTTTTTTTCATACTAAAAATTGTTTAACGTCCCAGGGTTGCATCGTTTTAAGATCAAATTTGGTCCAAATTTTATTGTTAAATTAAATTTAATTTTTTTTATCTAGTGACATAATCATTTAAAAATCACTCCATATACTTTATTTACTTTCGGGAAAAATACAAAGTCAATTTTATCTTTTTAAAATTTTTTGATCAGGTTATTAACATCATTATTTTAGTATTTTTGGCCTAGTTTAAAAAGTAAAATATAAACACATGCTTTTCATAGCATTACTAAATGCAGTATTTTAAACCAACGCGGTTAAACACTACGACATTTTTATTTTTCTTTAAAAATTTTTGTTATAATTATTTCTATTTTAATGTTTGAGCTAGGACAGAAAAACTAAAATAATAAAGTTTAAAGCCCTGTATAAAAAAAAATTGAATGGATAAAATTGAGTTTGTATTTTTCTAAAAGTAAGTAAAATTTGTGAGTGACTTTAGGATGATTTTGGCACTCTAGACAAGAAATTAAAATTTAATTTAAAAATAATGTTTGGACAAAACGGAGATTAGACTTTGCTCTTCTCTCTCCAGGTTCCATTTTTATCGACGTATATCAGATATTATAGATGTACAGACCACAACTCGTTTAAACCCAATTTCCTTCATTTCCAAAATATCCAGGCTATTAAACTTTCTTCCTGTAGAGATATTTTTTTTCTCTAAATATTTAGGTCTTATGGTAATACTCTGGTTCTAACTTTATTTAAGACTTCCACGGTACGTTGGTACTTGGGTCTAAACTGTCCTGAACTATCCCAAGAAAAAAATCTTAAGTATTTAGCTTGAAAACCTAGGTGTATTTACAAAATTTTAGTTACATTTTTTATAACACACAGTGATAAAAATGAAGTAATCTGTTTGATTTAACTACGTAAAAAATAACTATTAGTGAAATTTAAACTTAAACTCCAAAAGCTATTTAGATTTCTTATAAATTTAAGAAAGTAACGTTCCATATTTATCCTAACATATTGTTCCATTTCCATCCATTTAAGTTTGGGGCTTGGCACGAAACCAACTGGCTTAGTTCGCCTCCTAAATTGTACTTCTATTGGGTCTACCTCCATATTCCTTTATTTTGTATTTCAATTTTGCCGCAGAAAATAGTTTCAATGGACCACATTGCTGACATTTAATATTATTATGAAATGTAGTATCCTTAAAAGAAAATTGAATTAAACTTGTAAGGTTCTAGCAAAAAAACTGAAATTTATGTAATAGATATTTTCTAAAAATGTGTAATTTTAAGGCTCATAAATAGTTTGGCTATACATATTTGAAACCAGTATACTACGCTAGTCGCGGCTCGTGAGTGCATCTAAGTGGTCAAAACACAAAAGAATGTGACAGATATAAGCTTTATGCACCCGCTATTTTAAAACCCGAAAGTTCCTGAAATGGTGTTTTCTATCTCTTTTAAAATAGTGGAGAGCCTGGGTAATTCAACTTCGAAATCCAAATACGTTAAATATATTAATGTAAAACCTTTTGAATTATGTTTAATAGATGAAATACTAAAATGTTTACCCATTTTATTTTTGTTGCTTTTTGTAAGACTTATGGAAATGTTGAGAAAAAGATTATCTGATTTTTTTTTATGTCAGGCGGAAAGTGATATAGTCTGATTGATTGTTGAAACAGCAATTAATTTACAGTCGCCAAATATTACTGAAGTTTTTAAAGACATCAATGTGATGGTTCTAATTACTACACTAACTCCAAATGACCGTAAAAGAAAGTGGCCTTTTTTCGCCCATCATATTCGTGAAAATTTAAGGTTTTTTATTAAGGCCATATTGTTATACTTATAATACGCACAAGTATCTTTATTTACATCTACAGTAATTTGTTTAAAAAAATGTGAATGGCAAGTACCAAAAAACAACCTTTAAACTTGCCATTTTTGTTGAATTTTTGCCATTTTGTACGTTTTTTAATCTTTTATTCACAGAAAATATATGATGGGCTTTGTGCACCAACATATATTTTTTTTATCTTTAATATAACACTTTGTAAACTTAATAACTAGCACTTATTTATTTTGGTGCGATGCACATCATAAATTTTTTTAAAATATGGAAAGAATTGAATAAAAATAGCAGGTTTAAAGTTTTTTTTTGGTACTTGCCATTCGGATTTTTTTACTTATTCATTGTAGATATAAATAAAGATACTTGGATTTATTATAAATATAGTAAAATTGCCTAAATTTAGACTTTGAAAAAAGCTTAGAAAAATCGCTACCAAAATGCAATGAGCATATACTTTTCTTACCCGCTTTCACTGGTTGTGATACGACATCTGCTTTTTTCACTAGAGGTCAAAACAAGTTTACTACAAATTTTGCACAATTTACAGATTAACATGACGCAGGTAGAATATTTGAAAATGTTAATGAAGATCCTGCCAATATTTTTCAAGCTGGTCTAACATCCATTTTGTTTTTATATAGTCCTTCCAAAAAATTAAAAGACTTAAATACTTTCAGATTTTATTCTTTTCTAAAACGCACAGCTAAAAACACCGGAGTTTAATAATTATCATTTTTACTGCCGACAGTAGCAAATTTACAACGTTGCTTTAAAAAGTGCCTGATAAATAAAATACCTTTTTCTACTTGCGTGCGCAAAGTACTTACTTTGCGCACGCAAATAAGTGCACAAAGTTTAACTTTGCGCACGAAAACTCTTTGCTCACACATTTTCGTTCTGCATATTGGCCGTATTTATGGTCGATTTTTTAATGTATTAATAACTTCTGGATGAAATAATATTTAAAAAAAGGGTTCTACATATTCTTTTATTGTGCCTTATGGAATTTTAGATACATTTGGCTCTTAGTAAATATCCCATATCAATTTTCTTTATTATCATTTTAATATTTTTCCATGCACCATGTATTTCATAGACACCATGCTAAACAATAAAAAATCAACGAATTTTTCTTGTTGCTGCAGCAACCAAGTACAAACATTTTTAAATGTCACGGAAGCATCAGATAATTCGGTAAAAAGTTTAAAATAGTTTCTAAGAATGGAGGAAGAATTGTCAGACGATGTTTTAAAAGCCGCAAGTTTGGCTAACTTAGAGCTCCTGCCGGCAAAATCAAAAGAAAAGTACGAGAAACAGTATAATTCATTTGAAACATGGTGTGAAAAAAAAAGGCGTTAGAACTTTGAAAGGGGAGGTACTTTTAGCCTATATTCCCAAATTAAGCAAGGAATTTAGTCCAAATACTTTATGGTCGAAATACTTCATGCTGAAAAGTGTTTTAAAGATCAAGAAAAATGTAGATATCGGCAAGTTTTATAAGTTAGCAGCATTTATTAAGAAACAAAATGTAGGCTTTCGACCAGAAAAGTCAAGGATTTTTTCAAAAGAAGAGATATCTACATTTATTAATGAAGCACCTGATAAAATATATCTTTTGATAAAAATTGCGACCATTTTCGAACTTGCTGGCGCCTGCAGACGAGAAGAACTCGCAAAATGAAAACATCCGACATCGAGGACAAAGGCAACCTAATTGTTGTGAAGATTCCAGATGCAAAAAACTATACCTCACGTATTTTCGTCCTGTCTGAAGAGATTAACGACGGAAAGTATTTGTTCTTATATCGGAAGTATACAGCATTACGGCCACCGACAACACATCAACGGTTTTTCGTACATTTCAAAAGGGGAATTTGCACACAACAATGCGTTGAGATCAATACATTTGGGAAGATGCCTTCTGAGATAGCAGCATTTTTAAAGTTGCCGAATCCATAGCTATATACCGGCCACAGCTTCCGGCGATCTTCTGCAACGTTAATTGCAAATTCCGAAAAAGGACTCATAGATATAAAGCGGTTAGGCGGTGGGAAATCGACAACGGTAGCCGAGGGATACATTGAAGAATCAACAGGCTACAAAATGGGGTTAAGTAAAAAAATTTTAAACTGCAACAAGTCAAAAACTCTCAAGAAGCCAGATGAAATGTCCTGTTCCGCAGACGCTGTTCAATCAGCTAAAACACAAGATTTCGTCTTAACATCGAGCAGCGAACCATCATCGACGTTCCTAAGAAATCATTTGAAATCGGCCATAAACCTTCAAGATGCAACTAATTGTACTTTTAACATTAATATTGTTAATAATAATTAATAATATTTTTTTTGTATAATCAGTTAAAAAAAATTAATTATTTACTTTGATTTTTAATTTTTACTGAAATATTTGTATATTTCTAATAATCATATTCTTTAATAAAACGCTCGTAGAAAAAGTATTCGCAAGTAAAAAAAGTGTTGTTCCTAATACTTGCGCAAAGTGACTTTTCCGCACTTAAAGGTTATTCGAACTCCGCTTCGCGTCGTTAGTCTAACTGCTTTGGCGTGCGGAAAAGTATCACTTTCCGCACTTATTAGGAAAATAACTATTTTTATTATTAAAATTATGTTTACAAATATTATACACGTTGCAATTTTATCAACAAAAGTTCTAGTGTCTGATACTTTATAAATTAGCAGCTGCTAATTTCACAGGTCTGGAGACACAGTGGTATCTCGCTCTAAGTGCGGGTTTAAGATATGGGGTGTAAGACTACGTGTCTCTATTCTTCTATCATATGTCATCATAACCTCAGCATATATTTATCCTTATATTGATCATTATTACAGAATCATTGACGCTTGACACAGATTTCAATAATTTTCTTGGCAACTTTTATGCATATAAAACTAAAATTTATTTTGTTTTATTAATTATTAAATCTTTATTTAGTTAAAAAAATTGTTTTCTTGCCTGTTTTTGATTTTACGAGAGATTTCAATAATTCCGGTCGAGTTTTTTATTTTGAAGTTGGTATCACTGTAATCTTGTTATTCTACTTACTAAATGGTTTGATTACTAAGTATAAAATTAGCACCCATAAGTAGATGGTATACTAAGTAGAGCACCAAAAATAGTTAGTGTAGTAAGTAGTTCAACTTAACACCCAAGGTAAAAAGTAAAAAAAAATAGTAATAGATAGTTTAATATACTAGACACTAGACTTAATATTGAATGAAAAAGAAATTATTTTATTAAAAATTGATCTATTAATTGGATTGAAATGGCTTTAATTCAGTTTAATATTTAAAAATAACGAATCAATCACCAGCTCCAGATAATTTACTAAAAATGCTATTTTGCAAAAAAATGTAAAAATACCTGCGGATGCCGAAAAAGTGCTTTATACTACACTACGGTGTGTTTACAATGCAACTCCAACACTTGTTTAAATACATCTCCTATAAAGTAAAGAAGAAGAAACTAACGAGAACAAAAAAATCAAATTTGATTCATTTTTAACTTAGTTTTGTTAATAAATAAATAAATAAATAAATAATGTTACTAAACAATGTTTTAATTAAAATCAATGTTTTTTAGTTTTTATCTATAATACTCATATATTAGGAATTTATATATAGAGTGTAACATAAATATGGAATGCTCGAAATACCTCCCACACCGTTTATCCAATTTTTATGAAACTATGTACTCATAAGTTCGAAATTACGCCGGATCAGATGGTGAGCTTCGCGTCGTTGCCAAGTTTACCATTTTTCTGAAATCGAATGGAACTTCGTTTTTTAAACGGAACACCCTGTACTTGTATCAGTTTTTGAGCTCTGCTTAAACATGTGTATACTTTTTGTATAAAGTATTTTTTTCTAACGATAACAGTTCCTGAAAGAATAAAGCTTAAAGTAATACTTAATGTGTTTTACCTACAAACACCTGCACATGTAAGCTTAGCTGGAATATCTGACATTGTCAATATTTTTACACAAATTATTTACACAAAATGGATCATTTAACTCAAACCCAAAAAATCGAAATTTTAATGATACTGGGTTATGGGAACAGAATAAGAACACAACAAGAAGTTTGTAATATTTTTAATGACAAATATCCTGACAGAAATCCGGTAACAAGATCTACAACTGTAAGCAAAGTTTTTAAAAAATTCCGTGAATCTGGACACGTAAAAAATGCTGCACACTCTGGCTGACCAAAAAGTTCAACAGATGGTGATAAGGCTCTGAACGTTTTGTTGAGTTTAGAGGAAAATCTCCACCTTTTTACCAGAATACTGGAAGAAGAAAATCACATTTCCCATATGTCAGTAGACCGCCTGCTAAAAACCGAAAAGCTTCATCCCTACGAAATAAGACTGGTACAAGAGCTCTCAGAAGACGACTATGACAGACGCTTGCAATTTTGTGAAATTATGATGGAGCGCTGCAACCCAATCCAGATTTTCCCCCCAGATAGTTTCTCTGACAAAATTAACCTTTTTTTTTAAACGAAACTGTTAATAGACAAATTGTCGTTATTGGGCCAAAAACACTACCCGCAAAATCACACCCTTTTCCCTCAAAAGAAATGTTCGGGTGGTATAATAGTTCGAAGAAAATTGGCCCATTCTTCATGGAAGAGACGTTAAATGGGGAAAGATACCCAGTTTTAAAAAATGAAATTGCCCGGGTTTGGGCAACTATTCCAAATAATCGTAATTTGTTTTAAATTTTAAATTTTTTTATTCTAATGCCTACGGCTCGCCCGAAAACTTTCATTAAAAAAAAAAGTAATATTTTTTTTTTTGATTTTTTTAAAATAATTTTTTAGACAATCAACACCAAGTGACGAAATATGGTTTCAGCAGGAGGGAGTCTACCTTACTATCCCCGTAATTTACCAAAAAAAGTCGTTTTCAAAACCAAGCCCACTGACCTTGATGATTTACATTAAGAATAGCAGCAAATTGGGGAAAATTGGGGGGAAATGACGGGGCCTTTAAATGTTTTACATGCTTTTACCGAATCAGCTTATTTCCAGGAAGAAAGGGCAATATTTTGGTTTGATTTAATTTTTTTGTTTATTGTTGTTAATTTTTTGCCTCCTGTTTTTTTTGTATTAATAGGTAAAAAACATTAAGTATTAATTTAATCTTAATTTTCCAATAACTGTTACGTTGAAAAAAAAAACTTTATAAAAAAAAGATAAAATTTTAAAGAACCAAAACGAATCAAATACAGGGTATTCCTTTTAAAAAAAAAGAAGTTCCATTTGTTAAGAAAACGGTTAACTTGGGAACGACGGGAGCTCACCATTCGATCCGGCGTAATTTGAACCAGAGTAATACAAAAATTGGTAAACGGTGGGGAAAATATTTTGAGCTTCCATATTTATGTTCACCTTTGACTTATTTTTGGGAAAAAATTTTTAAAAATTAAAAAAAATTGTTATGTTTTTTATTTAATTATAAAATAAAAAACAACCAATTTTAATAAATATACATTGTAATATACCTTATAAATAATGCAATTTAACAGATTCCGAGATTTTTGTAATTTTAACGCTTAAGGCTCCCCACAAAAAATAATAGTCTTAGAGCCAGCTTTATCAAAAAGCTTGTCATCAATGCATGGCTGATTACTAATTTAAAAAATCCCTTTGTGTAGCAAAGCTCAAATTACATTGTCTGCCAGCGCAGCTTCGTGGCTTAAAGCGGGGGCGGACTGTCAAATAGGTCAAATTTCGATATTAAAATTTTATAAGATTTATGGGATATACGTATGAAAATGGTTTTTATTTATTATTAAAGGAAACGCGGAAAATTTTGGCAGACAATATGCTAATGGCTAAAGTGCAAGCAGACAGCGCAAAAGTGGAGTAAGATTTAAAAAAAAAAAACCGTGGCTTAAACCGTGGCAGACAGTTATTAACAGAGCGCTGTTGCTTGAGTGCTTTTAGCGAACGCTCGCCGCGTTTTTAATTTTAGAAATATAAAAAAAAACAATTTTGTATTACATATATTTATAATCTTATTGTATAAAAAATCAATAGCTTATATACTATTCCGTTCCGTTATCTATATCCGACCCTTCGTAACGCAAATCCTCGCCTTTGCAAACGGACTCTTCCTCCGAGCGGATTTTCATACCGTCACTTTAAACATAATTTAATTTTTTAAGTATTTAAAGAAACAAAAAATTGTATGGTATGTGTAAAAAATATTTTACCGTCAATGGGCTCTTTCTCAATTACATCTTTCACTGTGCTTAGAAACTGCTGACCATCAAACCATTTAGAAAATTTTTTATTGGAAAAATTCTTTTAAAATTTTTTCTTAAACATGTTGTAAAAAATGTAAAACAACGCAAATTTTAAACAAAAAAGGAATTTTTTTTAAAAAATCACATTTTAAAAAAAAATTTTTTTACACTTGTGTTTTTATAATTTAAATTTTTTTCCAAAATTTAGGGCAGCCCCGCTTTAAGCCAGGGGGGGGGCAACTGATTTGAAAAACAAAGGGGCCTTTTCAAAATAGGAATCAGCCAGGGTTTGATAAAAGCTTTTTTTTACCCCTTCCCCTCTAAAAAATTTTTAATTTTGTTTCGGAACCGCAAATTTCCCGGGGTTTTCCCAAAAAAACTAAAATTTTTGGGGGTTTAAATACAACTTACCATAGTTAGAAAATTTCCCAAAACCCCAAAGTTTTTTCGTTTATTGAAAAAAAAAAGCTTCTTCCCAAATTTCCCTAAGTATTATTTTGGGTTTTCATATTTTGAATCGTCTTTTTTAATTTTTATCTTGGGTTTGGGGGGAATTATTTTTTTTTAATATATTTTTATAACTGTTTTCCTAAAAGGGGTTTTAAAATTGATCTTTTAAAAAAAAAATTAAAATTTGTTAATAAATTAATTTTTTTAATTTAAAAAAAATTTTTTTCAATTTTTTTTTAAAAATTTTTTCGTTAAAAAAAAAAAAAAAAATTTTTTTTTAAAAAAATAGGAATTAATTGAAAAAAACAATTTAAAATTTTTGAAACGTCGGGGGGGAAAAATTTTTTTTTGAAATTTTTGCTCAAAAATTTTAAACCCCCTTTCTAAACCACACCTTACCAAAAGGGATACCTATTAATAAATTTTTTTATGTTATGGAGCTGGCCTTACGGGTACACAATAAGGCATTTTTCGCAACCAACTACAAGTTACTAAAGGGGGTTTTCTTGGTAAGGTTGGTTTGGGTTGGGTTTTAAATTTGACGTCATAGTATGTTAAAAAAGAAATTGTAGAAAAAAAAAATTTTACCCCCCAACAACGACTTTTTTCAAATTGACCCCTTTTTTTCTGATTAATTCCTATCTTTTTTAAAAAAAAAATCTTGTTTTTTTCTTTAACGATTAAAATTTAAAAAAAAAATTTAATGTTAACAAAAATATTTTTTAATAATAGGAAAAAAATTTTATTATTAACACCGAAAATTATAAAAAAAATCGAATATTTTTCGCTTAAAAGATCAATTTTACAAAACGCCCATATAGGAGAAAGCTTAGTTATAAAAATATATTAAAAAAATA
>JAHBCN010025096.1:0-11421 GCA_019359885.1 Listronotus oregonensis | reverse complement strand
AATTGTAAACATTTATTATTCGGGATTGTGTATAATTTTGTTTGAATATATTTTTGACAAGACAGATGACAGTTCGAGGGAATGTTATTTGGGCAGCGTGGGTAGGCAACTCAAAATGTTGTAACGATGTTGCCAATGGGGGGGAGAGAAAATTCCTAGAATTAGCAGCGATGTGCGTGCGCCCACTGGTACTTTTTGAGAAGGACAAAGGGCCATCGGCCATGTTTTACGACTTTCACGTCAATCTTCAAGCCGAGAACTAGGAAAATTTGCAGCTACTGGTATTCAAGCCATCTTTGTAGGATTTGTGCTGCAAATTTCCCAAAAATCTTTCCCGATTTAAGGTACCTTTAGTTTTGAGTGAATTTTGGTATTTTTGCGTTGGCTTTTTGTCATTTTCGGGAAAGAAATCTGCACTGCAGGACTTGTAGTTCGACGCCGCAGGGATCACGTGTTAGTTGAAAATACCCTTAACATCTTGGGGTTCTTCGACGGCCATTTTTCTTCAGATAGACCATTAATTTTGAAACGGTTTTCGTTTTGGTTTGGAGGGGCCATCAATTTGGTAGAAGTTTTCTTGGGACGGGTCAGAGATAGTGACCATTTAACTGGTCAATGTGTTGTCTGTAGTTTTGGACACCATCGCTCTTCACGGTGTAGTGGCTGGCACACACGCCATCACTTGGAATCGACAAAACAAGCAACATTAAAATTAACCCACTAACAATTCTTATTTATAACTTTTCAATTTAGAATTTACACATTGTTTTTAAATTATTGCGGCCTTTTCTTTTATTTTTATTGTAATTTTTTTTTTTGGTAAATCTTTATATTCTGATTGGTTTTTAAATGGTGCACCTGGTCATTAAATTATTGTTAATTAAATAATTCTAAGCGGTATTTATACATTTTTTAAATTTTACATATTATTTTTTTAGTTAGTCAGTTATTAACCTCAGGCGCATTCACCATTTTATTTCGATTATATATAATTTTTGCACGCCCTCTCTGCTACTCACCTTCAGCTTTACTGTAATTTTGCTATTTATTTGATATTAATTTTAATAAAAAAAATAATAATAATTTTTTTAAAGGCTGCCAACAGCCAAATAAAGTTGAAAAGTGTTTTTAGGCCAAAACACTTGGGCTAAAGCATCAGCGTGACATATTTTATTATTTTTTGACAAATTTGAACTACTAAAGTTGGTTGATTACAAGGTGAACCTATCAAATATTTTCGGTTTCGGTATTTTCTATAAATACCTATTTTCAAATGCTAATAAATCAAAACCAACCCATTTTAGTTAAAAGAAAAGTTGTTGTAGGGATTAAGGAAAATATATTTTATTATTATTTGACAAATTTGAACTACTAAAGTTGGTTGATTACAAGGCGAACCTATTAAATATTTTCGGTTTCGATAATTTCCACAAATACCTATCTATTTGCAAATGCAAGTAAATCAAAACCAACTCATTTTAGTTAAAAGAGAAGTTGTTAAAGGGATTAAGGGAAATATATTTTATTATTTTTGACAAATTTGAACTACTAAAGTTGCTGGATCATATTGGTTTTTGCCATAAAATGTTTTTGGCCCATCATGCATAAGCAATATGATTTATTGTCAACTGATCAAAGGGGGCCGTGATTAAAATCCACAAATCTACTTAAATGTCAAACGCCTATTGTCATGTAAACATGAATTTGCCTCTGATTTTTATCAAATACCTAATTGACTGTGTTTATATCGTTCTAAATTGAAGTTACTTAAATATTTTAAAGATGAAGAGTTTTGAAAAATACAGTTTATGTATATATTGCAAAGAAATAAGTCACTTAAAAATGTTTCATCGTGACCTGAAGTATTTAAGTTTTTTGATTCAAGAAAATAGTGAATTATTATCGGAAAAAAAACATATTCAAAACAATTCAAGTTGGATTGTTGCAAATTTCATCTAGATTTGTGAATACTTCCAAAAGCAAGCAGAACAAGATTGTATCCAAGTATTATGTATATATTATGAAACATAGACATTTATTAAGTCTTTCTAGTCCTAGCTATTCACCATTAAAGAGAGAAGAAGTGTTAGTAGATTTTCAGAAACATTTAAAATGGATAAAAACAAAATATTATGTAAGTTTGTCGGCTTTCTTAATTAAGTATTTGCTGGTAAAAAAACTCTTTAATTATTTTAAAAACCGTGTTTAAACTAATTTAGGCAAACTCAAGTAACACAAATTTTTGTTTAAATGTAAAGGCGTATGGTTTGACGGAAACGCAATCGATACCTAATATTTTAACGGGACTCAAATGACATTGTCAACTTTATAACCTTTTATTGTCATCATTTGATGGAAAAATTTCCACTTATTATTCTGCTTAGGGCACCCAATAAGAATAAAATTACGAAATTTTTTAGTTGTCATAGTAACGACAGTAAATTACGGATTCTTATTGTAAGGAAGTATAAGTGCGAAATTTTCTAACAAAAAACTCAACATTGGTTAATAAATCGAAAACTAAATCATGCAGAATAAATTTGACCACGCCACTAAATTTCCCGTAAAAAACTATATAAGATTTTATTTTTTATTTTTTTTGTTATAAATAATAATATTCGAGATGGGGGGACAAAAAATCCCAAAATTTTTAAATTTCACCCTGAACCCCCAAAAATTAAGGGGCATGAAAATTTTATTTTTGGCATCTTATGTTTCCAAAAAAAGTGGGAAGGCATTAAAAAACCGCATCCCTCTTTCTGTACTAGTAAACGAAATATCCTACAAAAGTATCGAAAATTAAAACCCCGGGTATACAGATATTTTTATGTGGGTTACGTAAAGGGTTTTCCCTTTAATGATAGGGAATATTTAAGGGTATGAACTACATAAAAAATTAATGTTAGTATGCCTTATAAACTATGGCCCAAAAAATTTTCCGTTACGAAAATAGGGGTGTTAAATTTTTAGGAAAAAAATGGAAATAATTTAAAATTTTTTGAAACCCCAAATATCTCAGTGATATTTAACACGTAGCTACAGTTGAAAAAAAGGATATTTTTCAATACAAAAACAATTTTAGCTTTAACAGTGGCCTGCGTACGGACCGCTTCGATATTTTTGAAGAAAAAAAATGGTAAAGGGTTTTTTTTTTAAATAAATAATTTTTTTGAATTCACCGTTTAATTTGAAACAAAAGGCTCTCTTGAATTGTTTTCCTGCGATGCACCCTTTTGGGAAAAAAAATAAAAAAACTGTTTTATTTTCTAGGAAAATTAATCAAGAACAAAATTTTGCAATGAACCCATTGCCATGGAATATGTCACTTGCTTTTTACATTTGACATTTTCAGTAATTATCTGTCGTTGAAGTTGTGTACTTTTAAAAATGGTGAATTATTAAAATGCAGAAATGGCTGAAATGCATTACGTATATGGCCCGCCGACGGAATGGAAAGCAAGCCAAACGTATTTATCATCAGAGATATCCAATCGTGTTTTGCCAGATAGTAGAACCTTTTCTAATATTGATCGTCGACTTGTTAAACGGCTCTTGTTCGAAGAGGTACATTAAGGTAGACTCAAAATGTGAGAAAACCTGAAATTGAGGAAGCGGTGCTGACGAAGTTGAAGAACATCCGAAACGGGACGAGGAAGATCGCTAAAAATTTTAAATATTTATCACCAAATTTTTTGGAGAATTTTAGGGGTTTTTTTGGAGATCCGTACCATATTTTAAGAGTACAGGTAATTCCCAGATATTTTCCAAGGCGTGTGACTTTCTGTCAGTGGCATTGCATAAAATTGCACAAAATCCGAAAATTGAAACACACATTTTGTTCACGGACGAAGTAATTTTTCAAGAAATTCCATTCAGAATTTTCCCAAAAAAATTTTTTGTGGCTGAAAAAAAATCCCCCATCCGTAACCAAAACCTTTTTCAACATCAATTTTCGATTAACGTATGGGCAGGAATTGTTGCAACCCTTTATTGGTCGATTTTTTCTACCGGGACGACTTGAGGACAATCTTACCTAAATTTTTCTTTAAAAAAAACTGTTTTGCTCTTGAAGATGTTTCGATAGGAACAAGAGACAATATGTGGTACATGCACGATAGTGCACCAGCACATTTCATTTAGTGGTTCGCAATTATTTAAAAACTGTTTATCCAAATCGTTGGGTAGGCCGCAGTGGGTATCAAGAATGGCCACCTAGGCCCCCCGACCTCAACAGCTTAGATTTTTTTTTATGGGGCCATATTAAGACGCTAGTCTACGTAACTTCCTTTAACACTGTAGAGAAATTAAAAGAAATAATAGTTGCAGCATGTAATAGAAAAAAAAATCCCGGGGGAATATTTCAAGTGTACGCGATTCCATGAGAAGGAGGGCGGAAGCATCCATATTATGAAGGGAGCCTTTCCCCAACAATTTTTGTAATAATCACTCAATTTTAGTTGTAATGTTTTGTTAATGTTGTATGTTGTAAGTGTAAGTTGTTCATACATGCACTTTAACCCGTAAGATGTTTATTTTTTCTATTAATGTGCAAGTTTTTATTTTTTCTAAAAAACGGTGCATCGCAGGAAAACAATTAAAGAAAGCTCTTATGTTTTAAATTAAACGGTGAATTTAAAATTTTTTTTTTTGGGAAAAACCATTGGCGTCCTTTTTTTTCTTCAAAAATATCGAAGTCAGTGCCCGTACGCACGCCACTGTTAAAGCTGAAAATTGTTTTTGTATTGAAAAATATCCTTTTTCATCAACTGTAGCTACGCGTTAAATATGACTAAGATATCTCTAGGGGTTTCGAAAATTATAATTAATTTCCATTTTTTTCCTAAAAGTTTAACACGATTTTCGTAACGGAACATTATTGGACCATAGTTTATAAGGCATACTATCATTTAAATTTTTTATTTGATTCACCCCAAATATTCGCATATCATTAAAAACCCCGTATAACAATGATTTTTTCCATTTACAAAGGTGATGTTTTTTTTTTGGAAAAAAAGTATACAATTCGGTAACTTTAATATTTCTCCTTACTTATTTATTTTATTTGGCTTTCAATTGAACACAGATAAATGACATTGTAAAATAGCAATATTGGAAATATGGAAGTGGAGATACACAGGCGGCCATTTAGGGGGAAATTGACATTCTTGATTAATTTAGTAGCACCCAGGGGCGAAGCAAAATAGGAATCAGAACTACAAGCGATATATTCACGACTTTACCTATTCGCATGTTTTGCACGAAAATAAACTCTCTTTTTTTAAAAACCCCCTATAACATCAGAGCTGTCGAATTACTTTTAAAAGTAATTCGATTACAATAACCAATTACTATTGTAAGTAGTAGTAAATTACAATTACAATTTACTAGCATGTTTGTTTAAAGTAATTTAATTATCAATTAAAACTAAAAGTAATTGAATATTTTAGAATTTCTCTATTTAAAATACCACAAAAATATTAAACAGATACACTAAACAAATAAAATATTTATACAATATGCATCATACGCCACGTCAGACTATTCCAACTGCTTTCGGGCAAGTTCAACATTAAATGACTCTAAAATAAAAAATTTTTTTTTATCCTACCCCAAACAACAAATTTTTCCACAAAAAAAAGTATAAAAACGGGGGTAAGCATCATTCGAAAATATTAAACCAGCGTGGAGGCGCCGTTCGCCGGATTCAAAGCGGCCCGCCGCAGTGATCTGGGGCTAGGTCATAATGGTCCTGATATCATCTTTTAAAATGCTTATTGAACTTTTAAAGATCCCAGGAATTTTGACGCATTTAAAGTTAATTCATAAAGCCTAAAGAAAAAAGTAAAACAAATTAGTAGTAAAGGGAAAAAAATTTTTCGGAGAAGAATCTAAAGACTAAAAATGGACGAGTTTTAAGCCGCATTAAAAAATGGCAAGGGCGTTTTGGTTTTTTGGGTTAATTTTTTTTTTTAAAACGTTAATATAAAAGTAGGCCCCGCTAGTTATAATAAACTTTTGCCACTTTGGTCCGGCATGCTAGTATATAAGTATGATGTTCCAAGGCTTAAGAAAACAAATTTTAAATTTTCCCCCGTGAACCATCAGGGCAACAGAGATAAACTCTTTTAAAAATATTTGCGTGCATTATTATTACCACTAAGCATTTCCTACATTTGTTTAAGTATGTTTTTGCTATGCGTTTGCTCCCGACCCCCGGGCAAGATATTATCTTGAAATCCTACGTCACAGGTCTATGTCAGAGGGCGTGTCAAATTTTTCAACGTCACAGGCCCACGTCATGCACGTAGACTAGCATTATCTTAGGGGACTGCGCCGCCAGCTTTCCCGCCGTAAACAGCACGTGACTTGGAAAAGTTAACTCACGGGGGATCTGTATCTTAACTTACGCTGGTTTAAAAAAAAGGCGGCTATCACCTGTCTACTAGGTTCAAGCTCTAGGACTCCGAGCTCCACGCAATATTTAAAATAAAATAGATCAAATTAAAACAAAAATTAGGAGAGTATGAATAAATTTGAATAGTTCCTTAAATAAGGCCGTTTAGCTAAGTATACCATTACTATATCTTTTCATTTATTAATATTTTGTTTAAAAGCAAGCGGGTATTTTGCGCTAAGTCCTTTGTACGTCTTTTTTATATTAATATCAAAAAATTATCGAAGTCATAACAATATTTATTTTATATGCTATAAGCTTTAAAATTAGTTTTAGATGTTTTTACATCAGCTAGAATCCTATACATATTTTTCTATTAATATTAAAAAAAATCAAAAACTTATTATTAATATTCATTTTACATGTTATTAGGGTATTCAAAACATAATATTATATGTTTTAAATATGTACAAGTGTCAAAAGGGCCTTAACAAATAAACATAATTTTATGAAATATCGCTATTAGCCAAGATGCCGAAGGCACTTTTTTTAAATTTATCTAGTATGGTTAACCAAAAATATTCAAAATTATGTGCATGGAAAATAATTCCTAAATAAAAATAAGCAACAAGTGACTAAAAAACCTAACGAAAAGACTTATGGCGTTTTCGATTTAGTTGCTCCAAGACTGCTTTGCCTGAGATTTGTGACGTCACAAATCTTTCCGAAATCACTCCTTATCAGATCCAGATTGCTTTCAATAATAGAGCATACTTGTAAATCGAACACGGGAACAATTTTTTTGACATTTGACAATCCTTCACGCTAACCCCATTTTCACCGATGCAGATGATAGAATTTTTAAGGTCTGATTTGATGAAGAAATAATTATAAAAACCTTATAATCTGTTTATTATGAGTGTTGAAATAGTCATCAATAAATTCGTCTTGAACGACAATAACGAGCCCATAAGAAGGGGAGACGATATTTTATGTGAAGTAACAGAAAATGTTAAGAATATTTTGCATCTTTATTTTTATCCGTACAGTTTATTAAACCATTGTATTTTGGAGACGAATTGGTAATGTTTAGGAAATTAAACACTATTACTGGTAAAATGTAACTGATCCATTAGAAATTAAACATCTTTCGTTCTCAAAATACCTTGTTGGTAGAAATAGAGTCCTTAAAAATTTGTTTGGTTTCAGACACCTTAAAAGTCTTGTTTGTTAACCAGTCTTTTTTGGAACCGGTCACTGATGAAAATTGTCCAACTGTGACAGAGTTAACCGATTGCGATGGAAAGTCATCGTCCATAGAAACTAAAGCAGAGTGGGAGATGAAGACACCAGCTTTACTGGACCTTTATCATATGGCTTTTTAAGTGAAATGACCCTCTCAAAAAATTTAAAATAAAAAGCAATATGGGTATTTGTCAGCAGTGAAATACAAAATAAACTAAAGATTTTAAGAACACCGATTCAATGTGAGAGTAGGTATAAGACAGTTTTAAAAAGAAAAACTGCATCTATTAAAAAAAATAAAACATCAGGTGAAATAAGAGATGAGGTTAAATTTGAGGATGAAATTAATAAAATAAAGACAATAGAATATGACAGCCTCGAACCCGAGAGATATTAATTAAGATTGCAGATAATTTGAAAATTAAAAATAAAGATTTATTAAATCGACCTAGCACTAGTTCTAATCATTGTACTAATCCAATTAAGGAAAAAAATGAATTAATAGAGGCCTTAAAAGACATACATGAAAAAAAGAGGAAAATAGAGAGCGCAGACACCAGAAAAACTAAATGTATTACAAGAACTATTTAAAAGTTAAAAATGTTTAATTTATGTGCATTAACCCAGACATTATGATGGTTTTGTATTCCAAAAAATATGGTTTAGAGAGTATTGGTATTATTTTGTCTCTTATTAGGTCAGTAAACAAAGGCATAAAAATAAAAAATTTAACTTTAATTCTGACATTTAGTAATTTCTGTTTATGTGTTACATATCATTCAAAAGTAAACAAAAAATTGCAAAAAGATTCGAGGTCAAGAACATTTTTTAAATTATAACATTGCTAACAATTTTATAGAATATCTATTTGGTGATCCTGCAACATCTATTAACTTTGCAACCTATAAACCCCTCAAAGGTATTTGTTTATATTTAACAAAAAACATCAAAACTTTCATAGTCTGCAAGTTGTGGCAAATATAACAGAAAGTGGGTGTAACCAGTGGATCCTATGAAGTTTGCCACAATGTTATAATTTTATTCGGCTGTCCATTCTATAATTAATGATTTGGACATTTAAAGAATGTTCCCGACCTTGAATCCTGTTGCAATATTTGATAGTTTTTGTGTGCAGTATAACACTTACACGAAATTTTATGTATGTCTGAATTAATGTTAAATTTTTTTCCCATTGACTGGCCTATAAAGCCGGAGTCTCATGCATCCGATTTCCGACGATCCGATCATCCGAAAGTATTTTGATTGGTGGTGGCGCCACGTGTTCACACCAATCAAAATGCTGAAATTCGTCAGATCCGGCTTAAACCGTTAAGTTTTTTTTTAATTTTATTACTGTTAACATAAAAAATGTATGTGTATAAAAATAAAAATGAATAACCTAAATGTATTTTTTGTTTTACTAGTGGGAATAGAGATTGAAAAGAAATATGTTTCATTTCATGCATTTTATATCTGTTTCAAAAAAGTAATACAATCTATTTTAGTTTAAAATACAATTAATACATTAATAAGAAGAAACATTTAAATATCACAAGTATATCAAAGAAATGAGTAATTAAGAACAATTTAGTGATTTCTCAAAAATTACTTAATAAGAATCTTAAAGCTATTAATTTTTTAAAATTAAATAAAGGCTATTAATTTTTAAATTAAATATAATTTGTGTCTGCCGCTAATTATTATTATTAAAATAATATTACTTACAAAATTATTCCTAAAGTTAGAAAAACAATGTAGGCAATGCATATTTCCTACGAAATAATACAATTGGAATGGTTAAAAACTTAAAAATGTATAGTAAAAACACTTGTACAAGTAACTGCATGGCTGCTGGGCTGTCGTCGAGTGTGAGCTAGTTTTTTCTAGACTAACAATAGACGACCGCCTAACAGGCATGCAATTGTTAGACGCTAAAGACTTTCAAAATTCACTTGTGCAATTTTCCTGATATTTTACAATGCCATAAATAAAGTTGCAATTCGGTCCCTTTTATTTACTCCATCTCTCGCATTATCATTATTGTTTATTCTTTCATGGGGTTGTGGAGGTATGATAACAACTTCCTCAAAAAAATCCTCATTATCTATGCAGATATTATGTAACACACAGCAACTTATAATAAACATTGATATTCTTAGCACCGTGTGATAATCAAGCCTCATTAACTGCCGAAACCTCCCCTTCAAAATTCCAAATGTATTCTCAATTTTGACTCTTGTAGCACAAAACTTATAATTATATTGTTGCTGCATCGGGTTTAAATTACCATAGTCTCTAAAAGGCGTTAATAGATTATTAGAAAGTGGATAGGCTCCATCCCCCAGTATATGATAATTCTCTCCCAGGTCATTAATTGTTCTGTTAATGATAACCGGAATACTCTGGAGTCATGTATTTTACTGGGAATACCAGTAAAGACATCAGTAAACCTCCTCTTATAGTCACAAATCCCTTGCAGCGTCACTGATTGCATCTCGTGTCTGTTAGTATAGGTTAATTTTATTTTTTTTTGCTGGAGTTCGAATATTGATATAGGTCCCATCAATACATCCCACAACACCAGGAAATCCTGAAATCTACAAAAGAAAATGGTAATCTTACTCAATATTGTTTACGTTGATAAATAAAAAAATATAATTCAACAACAAATATAGGATTAGTTCCAAATTTAAATCAAATACCTTAATAATAAGCACTTTACCAAGCTTAATTTTTATTTTTATGCCTGTAAGTTACTTCTTGAAATTTATTCGCTAAGATATATTTTTCTTCTTCTGAATTTGGAAATCTAATCACATTGGGTGCAATGGCAAGTAGGAATTTCATGACTCTAGTATTCATGCAGTAAAGAGTGGAAATAGTAACACCAAAACGATCTGCAACACTTCTTAACACACTTTTATTTCCAGCAAACCTATAAAAAATTCATATTTTCAGATTAATACCTTTAGCCTCAAAATCATTATATTAACAACGAGATACTTACCACAAAAAAGCCAGAATATGTGTTTCGGCACTTTTTAATTCTTTTCCTCGTCTTCTTGTATCAGGAAAGTATTGACTTCTTTTAAACATGGTTATTAACTTTTCACACTTAACTCTCGACATTCTAAGGTGTTCTTTAAACTAGAAAGAAGTAGCAATTAATTATTTTTTATCAGTAAATCAATTTTAATATAAAACATACCTGTCTCTCAGTATAACGATGGACAGCGTTTGCGATATAGCTTTGAATTTTAATTTTCGGTTGAGAAATGTTATTACTTTCAATAATATCAACAATTTCATCCTCAGAGGAAGAACTATCTGATGATAAAATATGGGACGCTAAAACAATTTTTCTTTCACGATCCATATGCACATCCAAAAAGCAAAAGTTGATCACAATCACATACACATTTTAACAACAATAATATTATAGAACAAATACAATGGTCCAAAAAAGATTATAAACACACACCAAAAATCACGACATAATAATTTTATTATTTTAGGTTATGATTTACCGGGTTGATCGTGCGCTCTGATAAAATTTTCAGATCAGGCGAGAGCGATCTCAGAGCGGTTTCCGAGCGAGCTATTGTTATATCGAACTCAGGCTCCGAGTGAGGGCATCTTGGCTTTTAAAACCGAACACGCAAATCTTAGCGAGAGCGCTCTCGGAGCACTCGAGAGCAGTAAATCGAAAACGCCATAAATTTGCTTTAAGTTTCAACTTAATGCAGTCATTTATGTAACAATAGCATGCAAACTGTCTGAAT
>JAHBCN010025095.1:0-11488 GCA_019359885.1 Listronotus oregonensis | reverse complement strand
GAAAAAAAGAAAAAAAACCCAAAAACCCCCTTTGTATTGGCAAAAAAAAATGTGGTGTACGATTGGTACAACACACCCCCTTTTTGTGTATAGAAAAAAATTTGGGACCCAAAACTAAAAAATATGAATAAGTATTAAAAGGTGTTCCCTAACAAAAATATTTAAATTGCCCAAAAAAAAAAAAAAAATATGTTTTGTTATCAGTAGATTATTTATACTCTTAAATTATATTATAATTTATTAACGCCTAATTAGTATCAAAAAACGGGTTAAGCTGATTAATTCGATTAAATTTTTTTTTTTGTTTAAAAAAGAAAATAAATAATGTAAAAGTATAATTCAATTTTGAAAAAAAAATATTTAAAATTACTTATCAAAAATTTTTTTCCATATATATTTTCCCCTAATAAAATCAGTTCAATGATGTTTTTTTTCGTTTATCCTCCTAATTTATTTCATTTGCATCATCATGGCCTTCCCTTTGGGGAAAAAGTTTTCGTATCGGGGCGGCGTTCTGACGTCAAAGCGCTAAAAATTGGAGAACTTTCCTTAAAATGGTTTTACCTTTCTTTTTTTTCTCGACTTCTAATTATGTTTAGAGGTCTGTCGCGCTCCCCCAGGACTTTTTTATTAATCAAATTTTTACGATTCAGTATATTTGTTTTATTTTTAAAAATTAACCGAAATAATTCAGCCAATGTAAAATGATATCACATTTTTATTCCCCCAAAAAATTTAAAATAAAACCCTTGAAGACCGTTGCATTGTATATGACTAATGTGGTCGAGAAAAAACGAGAAAGTGTATGTGGTTTAACCAAATTAATAATAGTTTTAACAGAAAAGCGCAGAGAACTGCGAACATAGGACAATCCTAGACGTTTTGGGGATGTACCTAAAACCGCCCCCCCACGCATTGCTTATCGATCAATAATCTTCCAGCAACAATTTCACGCGTCGGCCGGTCAAGGATCAATTCTACCTTTATTTCTGAAAAAACTTTACTATCGAACGTAAGCTATATTGTACTGTTTCATTATTTAAAAATTTTTTATTATTAAAATAATTATTAATGGATGTTTACGAACGGGAAGAAAAATTAAAATTTTTAAGGCATCACCGTGGAAATCCTGTGAGGGAATTAGGGAATTATTTTTAATTTATTTCAAAACGGCCCGGGGCTCCCACGATTTCTACTATTCACCGAGTCTTTAAAAAACTTTCTGACTTTTGGGTTTTTTTTAACTCGAGAAAACATAAACATGATATGCCCCGAAGAAAAAAAAAAAGGGGAAAAAAGGAAAATTAGGAGGGCAAGCGTTATTGAAAATCCTAAAATTTTCCATTAATCTATTGCAGAACAGGTTGATTTGAGCAGAAGATCGTGGGAAGAGTGCTGAAAAAATGGATACCGCCCAGTAAAAAAAACCCATAAAATTTTTCCCCTGATGATCATTTTGGAGAATCAATTTTTTGAAACTGTAATGGAAATGGAAAATAACAATGAAAATTTCATCGAAACATTTTTTTACTGATGAATCAATTTCCCTTCATGGTCGTCACAATCCTGCCATAACCCCTTACTGGTCAAAAGGGAAAAATTTTCATCGGTTTTTCGAGTTGGACACAATATCCTCAAAAATTAAATATCGGGTGGTATGTTGGGGAAAATATATTGGCCCATTCGTCATTGATGGTGCTCTTACTGGTCCGAAATATCTGGGAAATTTTGAGCTTCGCATTGTTAAAATTAAAAAAAAAGGGGGCCCAAATTTTCAGATATTTGGGTTTTAACATGACGGCTGTCCCCTCATAACAGTGTGTTGGTTCAAGAATATTTGAATAACACTTTTACAAACAGGCTTATGACAGGACGCGGAACCATCTTTGGCCCGCTCGATCACCTGATCTCTCACCCAACGATTTTTTTCGGGGTCCCCAAAAACAAAATTTATGGATTTCAGGAGAATAGGGTAAAAATCTACAAAATTCAATTGCAAATTGAAATTCTTTTAGGAAAATTTCCCTAATATTTTAAATGTCAGAAAGGGGTTTTTATGACAATCTTGGCTATTTTTGGGCCAAGAAGGTGGTTTATTTGAGCATCTTCGATAATAAAAGGGGTTTTTTTTTTTTTTTTGTTATTTCTATGAAAGCAGTTTTTTTTTTTTTAAGAAAATCTTTTTTTAAATTTTATTATCTATTAAAAATTTTTTTTTTAAATTGGTGTTTGGTTCTTAAGACCGTAGCAACGTTTCGGGTTTTAAAAATAATTTTAAATTTATTGCTGTAAAAAACGATCGAATCGGTTGACGGTAGCCAGCTCCTGCAACCGCCTTTTGCAGTGCATTCTCTTACTGAAAAAAAAAACGCAGTACACCTAAAGTTGGCAGATAATTCCCCCGAATTTTTCCCCCCTTCCCACCAGTCCCAAAAAAATGACCAGGGGGGAAACGGGGGAAAAATTAAAAAAGCAAACCACAAAATATCGGTAAAAATTGGGCACCAAAAATTGTCCAGGAGCCTCCATGTTCGCAGTACGGTGCGCTTTTGTATATTAGTTCTATCGTCAGTACAAGGGGTTTCCTCTAACATAATCACATGTTCGTTTTCCACAAAATGATATACTTGTGTATTTTTTTTAAAAAATTCCCCAAAAGGGAAAAAATGTAACATAACTCACTTTTTTTTGATTTTTTTTTTATGTAATAATGTGATAGTTTAAAAAAGGCCCCTAAAAATGTTTTGTTTTCTAAATGCTGCCCCAGCTTAACGACAGAATTTTTTTGAACTTTTTTTTTGTTATTCCTTTTTTTCCTAAGGCTACTAAATTTATTCTTTTTTAGTTTAATCTTATTTAATTTACTTAAAAATAAATTTAAAGTTTAGAAAATATTAAAAAAAAATTTGACAATTTCCTTTTAAAAATTTAAATTTCTTTAATTTACTTTTAAAGTTTTTTTTTTCTTATAATGCACTGATGATGGTTACCCCAAAGGGGCCTCCGGGTTTTTTTAAAAAAAAATTTGAGAAATACAAAGTTTTTCATTCTCTAAATTCTTCCCCCCCAACAACCAAGTTTCTTTAAAAAATTTTTTATTTTTTTTTTTTGGAATTTTCATTCTTTGGGGAAAAGGGGAGGGGGTTTAAAAAAAGGGGGTAAAATTTTATAAAAAACCCGTTTTTTTTGAAGTTAAAATATGGAATTTTTTTTGATTATTGAAAAAAAAAAGGGGTATATTTTTTGGGTCCCCCCTTAAACCCCGGGGGGTTTAAAAAAATTTTTTTGTTTTTCGGGCTTTCGAATGAAAAATTTTTTACCGGTAAAGAAGGTTAAATTTAAATTTGGTTGATCGGAAATACCAACTCTAAAAAACTCACAATTTATCTTCTTTAGGTTTTGATTTTTAGGATCATTTAATAGTTTTTTCTTTTGTTTTTAAATTTTTCTTAAATAATCATGATTGTACTGGCTCAGAATAATCCTAACTAATAATAATTTGGTTAAAATTAGGTTTCTTTTTAAATATAACACGAAAAATATTATTTAAAATTATTACCTAAAACAAAAAAGCTTATCGTGTAACGCTAGTTATCCTAATTGGTCTAAGCTTTACCTATTTTATTATAAATAAAACAATTTTCCCTTTTTATTTTTATTATTTTATTTATCTTTATGAAAAACCCAAAAGATTTTTTAATTTTTAACCGATTTTTCCTGTTCCGTCAACGTTGTTCTGGATCGAATATAATTTTGTTATATATCTTTTAAACATCTTTATACAACGATTAATGTCCCACAAACGTCTCAAATTATCACTTTTCAAAATCCCCATTAACGTTTGAATATTTATTTAGAAAACCTACAATATAACGTGGTTTCGAACCCCTAACACTGGGGGTTTTGGCTGTTGTTTCTGCCAAACCGTCCTTTGTATTCGGGGGAGGCCTTTTTTGGTCTAAATATCATTTGGGTTACCCTTTTTTTAAAAGTGGGGCCTTTTCGTTCCTGATTTAAACTCCTTTGCACATAGTGAAAACTTTAATTATTTAATTTGCAATTATAAAGAAAAACTCAAAAATCTTTAAAAAATTACACCTAAATTTATTTAATTTTGCTTTATTTTTTTTTTTTTTTTTTTTTTTGGGTTTCTGAGATTTTTAATTTTACCAAAATTTACAAATGACCGATTAATTTGTTATGGCGGTTATTGTAAAAAAATTGTTATCCAAATTTAAATTTTTTATAAAGCAAACAAAAAGTTCTAATTTAATAAACTGATATGTTTCATTGTTTTTTTTAAAAATAATGTAAAACCAATTCCTGGTATTTTATGTCTTAAAAGTTTTTTTCAAAATACTAAAATCTTTCAGTCAAATTTCTGAATATTTACAAATTTTTAAAAATGTTTAATTTTTTGCGTTTGTCCTATGGTCTAATTCCACTATGTAAAATTTATTATATTTACGAAATTTTAAAAATAATATTCTTAGCATTTTCAGTAACATATGGTTTTTGTGTTTGTATTTGAGATCTAAAGTTTTGTGGTTTAAACACATAAAATACTTAATTTATTACCTTTAATAAATTATTAAAGGTCTTTTTAATGTTCTTCCTAATCTAATTGTTTAACTTTATGAAAGCAACTATTTAAACAATAGTCCAATTAATAAAGGGACAAAGCTGTATCTGTACAGTTTTCCCTTGTGGCGCAATTCTTAGGTCTTCGCGAATGCTTTCGAGCGAAAAAAGTTTATCAACATTAACAGGTGGGAAAGGGCTGAAAATGGCCCCTCAAGGCCCGAAAAGTGGGTTTCTCGCTAATATCTGCCAAAATATGCGAGTTGGAGAATTTTTATTTGGTCAAAAAATGAAAACTGCCTTGTAATCTACAAAAATGGTTTTTATATTTTTTTTTTTTTGAAAAATTGATAATTTTCGAGATAACGGGACCCAAAAGTCCCCTTCTTTTAGCTGCCGCTTTACTGCTAGAATGCCGCTATCTTTATGGATTTACTTATAAGCGGGCGGACGGATTGTTCTATTACTCGGGCCATAATGTACATTTTTTAATCATTTAAAGTTTATCGAAATGGAAAAACCGTACCTATCATTGCATTATGAGTTTTGGGGCCATTCTGATTTGTCTAGAATATTGAAAAAAGCAGTCAAAGTTTTTTTTCATAATATTTTAGGAGTATCTCATTAATTTATTGATATTTTTTGAAAAAATGGTTTGTTATTAACATTTCTTTTTAATAATGAGACCTTAGCAAGTGTTCAATGATCCCAGATAATTTCCTTCATTTTTTTTTGCATTTTGATAAAAAATTGTTTCGCCTATCTGCATTTTTTAGTAAGAAACTACTACTACCACACTATCCAGGGTGGAATGTTATGCACTTTTTGACGGCCGTTTTTGCAAAAAAAATGGTTAGCACCATTTTTGTAGATTTCGAGGTGATCTTTATTTTTTGTCTAAATAAAAATTTTCTAATTTGTATATTTTGGAAAATTATCGCGGGAAAATCATTTTTGGGACTTTGGGGGGGCATTTTAGGCGGGTTCCTACGTCGGAATCGAAATAAACTTTTTCCCGCTCGAAAGCATTTGCGAAGACCTAAGAATTGCGCCACAAATGAAAACTCTACAGATTTATTTACAGCTTTGGGTACTTTCAGGTCTTTAGTTACTGGACTATAATCTAATCTAAATTCAAAACAATAAAAGTTCGATTTTTTTGTGTTTGTATCTCAGAAGTACTACTTTTCTTTACGGTTAAAAATACTACATATATCTTATTCACAGTAACAAATAATTGTTTTACCAGAGTTAAAGCTAAACTTTAAGTACAATTTTATTACATTTTTTAAATTACAGTTTGTACTCGTGTCATTGACCTTTAACATAAGGTCAATAAAAACGATTAACTATCTTTTAAAATTTTCATAATTTCTTAATAAAATTAAAATTCCAATTCATTTTTACAAATATTAGTCTATTATAGTGTGACTAATATTTGTGATTTTTTGGGTTTTTGGGGGGTTTTCTTCTTTTTTGTTGCAGGCAATCTGCAAATTTATAGGGGTCAATGGGGCTGGACAGGGTCAGCCCGTATACCCCGGGACCCGTACCAAGAGGATCCCATTTTCCAAAAAGTGGAAAGGCGAGTAACCCAAATAAAACAGTGCCATCAGCAGGTCGCACAGTATCTGCCCTGGGTACCTCCTCACCCAACTCATTTACATAGAGCAGGAATAAGACGAGGCCAAGGATGGACGCCTGCGGCACCCCATAGATTTGTTCAATAAAATTTAATTAAAGCTATACTTGGATCATTAAACTTCTATTTATTTTGTGTGTTTAATATTGTACAAAAACAGCCGCTATCAAATGCTTTACTAAAATCGCATAGGATTAAACCAATGTAATTATCATTTTTCATTTCATCCATACAAGTATCGATTTAAACTTTTAACGAAAATGTATTGTACAAATTATTTTTCTGTTTAATAGTTAAATTTAAACAAATTACTTTAATTCTCTTAACTAGTTTTTTGCAATTTCTTTTTATTATTAATAAATAATTTACGTTATAATTTAAGTATCTATTTATATGTGTCGGTTCTATGTAAATTGTAGTTTTACAATAACTTAAGTAATTTTTTATTAGAGTGTAAAAAAACTTGTGAATTTTTTTTGAATAAAAATAATAGTAGGTTCTTCTGTGTTTATGTTAAAATTGTAAAATGTAAAATTTTTTGTAATGCATAATAGCCCTTATAAAAACTAAGGTATTAAACTAATACTATTTAGCTTTGGCTAGAATAATTTTATAATAATATGGTTAAAATGCATATTAAATTAAAAAAACAATTTATTTTAGGCATACATAAATGCTTACAAACAACTAAAAATCAAAAATACAAAGGATATTTTTAAATTAAACAATTTTCTGTCATATTCTTTAATAATAAAATTATCCGAATATAGCATGATTCAAAATTTACTGTAGGTTCTGTATAAAATCTTCTGCATAAATTATGCCCTTTGCGTTATTTTAGGCATCTTCGTAGTTAGGCCACAAAAAGTTAAGAAACCATCATAAGATTATGACAATGGCACACAAATATTTAGCTTATAAACAAACGCGTTGGGTTTAATTATATTTTATATAATCACTATTTGACAATACTTATCATAAAACCGTTTTTTTTAATAGAGCAAAATAATTTTCCTAAAAAGATTAAAAAGTAATTTTTTTGTTTTGTTATGGTTTCAATAACACTAAAATCTTGGACTTCCATTGCCTTTATTTGTTATTTGTTACACAACGTTTCGGTTAGTGATATATCACCAACCATTTTCAAGTGATAACCAAAAACTATTCTTAAAAGCTACGACTTATTATAAAATATCCCTTGTTCACCGAAGCTTGAACGACTTTTCACGGTTTAGCAACGGCTGCCAAGTATTCGGAATATTGATGCTGGGCTCCCTATATACATTTTGGTTGTTTACAAATATTACAGCTTCTTTAATTTTTTTTTTCTTTCAGCGGGTTTCTTTATGAATAGTTTTTGGTTCCGACCATTGAATGCGGGGTTGTTTTGACCAAGCGTGCTCGGCAATACCTGACTTCGACGTTTCATCTCGCGTATGTTTTTTGTGTTCTTTGACTCTAACTTCGAGTGGTCTTTTCGTTTTCCCGATGTATAACTCACCACATTCAAAGAGAATTTGGTAGATAGTAGATAAGTCATTATTTGAAACTTTGTTGTTCGCGATTCTGAGGATCTTTTCAGAATCCCTTTAATATATGGTATTGTCATAAATATTTGGTCATGTGGAGCCTCGTTAAGGTTGGAGCTTTTTGTCTTATTTTGATATTTTTTTATTGTTTCCTTTAACATTCTCTCACTGTATCCGTTCTACTTAAGATCCCTAGTTGTGTTACTTATTTTCTCTTGCGGGGATTTCTTACTGTTACCAAAGACAATTGTAGTTTCATTATAGACCCCCAAAACAATGCTAAATTTTTGGTAAATTTACGTGCTTACTGGAGCGAGCCTCATCGGGGAAAAACATTTACACGCTGCAACAGTGTTCGCTTATATAGCAGCGTGTAAACGCATTTTCTCCTGATGGAAGCTCGCCCCAGTAAGAGAGCGTCCAAACCTATTACCAAAAATTTAGCATTGTTTTGTGCGTCTATAGTAAAAACTATAATTGTCTTTGCTGTTACATAAGTTAATGCACGATTATATAGAGTACGTATGAAAAGACCACTTGAACTTAGAGTCAAAGAACACAAAAAACCTACGGAACTAGGTGAAACGTCGAAGTCAGGGATTGCCAAACATGCTTGGTCAAAACAACACCAACAGCCGTTGCTAAACCGTGAAAAGTCGTTTAAGCTTCGGTAAACAAGGAATAGTATATAAATCGTAGCTTTTAAGAATAGTTTTTAGTTATCACTTGAAAACAGTTGGAGATACATCACTAACCGAAACGTTGTGTAACAAATAACAAATAGAAATAATGAAAGTCCAAGATTTTATTGTAAGTGTTATATATATATATATATATATATATATATATATATATAATTATATATATATATATATATATAATATATATATATATATATATATATATATATATATATATATATATATATATATATATATATATATATATATATATATATATATATATATATATATATATATAGATTCTTTAACATCCGAAGGTTGGTTGTAAATAGCCGATTCTACGTAAGCAATGTATTCAGAGTAGGTAGGTTTTTTTTCGTGTTCTATTAGAGCTGAAGTTGTCAATGTTATCACAAATCATAAAATTAAAAAAGGCATAAAAACATTAAATGTAAAAAAAACTAAAAAAAAAAAATACAAAAACAAGTTAGGGAAAAACAAGAAAATTTTTAAAAGATAATCCTCAAATAACAGTTTTAAAACCAGATAAAAGTAATAAAACGGTAATAATGAAACGGGCATTACAACAGCAAAATGAATGACTTACTAAGGGGAAAATTAAAAATATAAAAAAAAAAAGTGACCCAACGGACGTATACCAAAAACAAAACAATGCCCCAATAAAAAAAATGTTAAACAAAAAATCAATAAACGAGAAGAATCTAAACGTTTGTCTATACACAATGCTATTTCACCTAAAATATATGGGCTACGTAAATTACATAAACAAAAATTCTCTAAGACCTATCTTTCTCTTCTATTCAATCACCGTTTTATAAACTTGTTAAATATCAAATTGAGGTATTTCTAAAATTACCAAAAAAACGAATACTACAAAAAAAAGTTTTTCTTTTACCCTTAAAGAATTTCTGGGAAAAAAACAGCAATACCACAAAACTATAAATTAATACTCTAGATGTAGTATCGTTGTATACAAATATTCCAACAAATCTTGTATAAAACATACCCCAAAGGAAAAATGGGACATCCTTAGAAATTCCTTCTCTTTCACAAAACGTTTTTTATTGAGGCAGTAAAGTACCTTACCAGAATTATTTTCAGTATAATGATTCTTTTTATAAGCAACTTGACGGATGTGCAAGGGCCCAATTTCATCGACAATTGACAGTTGGTCATGGAATTTTTGGAAGAAGAGGTATAAAAAATTTGAATATTTTCCCAAAATTTTATTTTTTAAAAAAAATATGTCGATGATTGTATTATGGTTTTTCCAGAAGTTAAAACTACCGATGTGTTAGACAAAAATTTAACTATATCACCCAAAAACTGCAATTCACCCTTTGAGGCCGAAACAAAATGGCAAAATAAATTTTTAGATATGACAATTATAAGAAATCAAGATAACCACAAATTAAAAACAATTTGGCACCAAACCAACATTCTGGAAGATATCTAAATTATAATTCAAACCACCCGTCAAATCAAAAACATAGTGTCATTCTAGGATTAGAGATAGGGCAATTCAGTTAACATCTCCTGAATACAGAGGAATAGCACTAAATAAGGTCAGAGCTGTTCTACAAAAAAAACAATTTTCCTAAGAAACTCATTAACAAACTAATAAAACAAAGGATACACAAATTTTACAACAAAGGAACCTCTAACAATAAACAAGGAAAAGTGGAAGAAAAAAAATATATTGCTATGCCATATACAAATAATTTATCATAAAAAAAATAAACATATTCTTAATAAACATAAAATAACGGTATGTCACAAAGGACAGAACTTAGTAAATCAGTTGTTTACAAAATTAAAAACCCAAACACCTTACAAAAAAAAAAATAAAATGTTGTTTACGCAATTCCGTGTTCAAATTGTCCAAACCAATATATAGGTATAACAACCCAACATCTTAACAATCTTTTTAAAGGTCACAAATACCAAAACCGCTTCTACCGCATTACACAAACACGAACACGGGGAAACCAAAATACCCTTTTTTAATTTACAGAAACTAAAATACTGGATTTTGACAAAAAAAACCATAAACTTACTATAAAAAAGGGAAAGATTCATATCAAAAAAAATAAAATTGCGTAAACAACAAAAAAAAAATTACCCCAAACCCCGCCAAATATATTATAATTTAATTAAATAGTTAAAGGAAATCACCTTTTTTGGAAAAAACCCCTTTTTAAAAAAAATTTAAAAAAATTAAAAAATTTCCCTTTTAAATTTTAAAAATTTTCTGGACTACATAGCATAAGCATTTTTAAAAAATTTTTTCGTATTTATAAATTTTCTTAAATATTTTTTTTACTATAAAAAAACACAAATTAAAATACTCATCCTTCCGGCTACCGACAGTGTGCATCTACCTGTTATAAATGATGCCAACAATATGTTTCTTCAGAGAAAGCACAACACATTTAAATATACTAGTCTTTAATATTAATAAAGCTTATATATAAACATAGCTGAATTTGTGAAAAAATATATAAAACTGTAAAGAAATACACATGGTGATTCGTAGGGACGTGTACATACCATAGATAGAATACCTTAGGGTAAGGTGACCTAATTTTTAGATGGGCAAAGCGGGATAACTCTAAAGGAGGGGGGAGGGGTATCAACAAACATTTTCATACAGAATAAAAATAATATCGTAATATATTTTTTTTTATTTTTAACATAGGTACAATTTATAAATATAAAAAATATATAATATTTTATTTTTTGACATATTTTTTATTTAAGTAAATTTGTTTCAGTAGATTGTTGTCATTTTTTAAAATACTGTATCTAGTATTGTTGTGCGGGGAAAGGGGGCATTAACAAACAGCAAAAAAAGCCAAATTAATTTACCAAAACTAATTTACATAAACATATTTTATTGTTGTTTATAACAAAATTAGTTTGATTGACTTAAAAAAAATTTGGGGAAAAATTTTTCTGATATTTCTTTCTAAAATTTCTTTTTTAAGGTTAAGGCGGTGATATACTTTTTGTCACCAATATAAAATATAAAG